>LUCH01017831.1:0-23601 GCA_013368495.1 Paragonimus heterotremus
TTGTGGGTCCAAAGAAAGTTATGCATTCTGCCATCGAACGCAAAGCCTCGCCTTCTTTCGGTTTTCATATAGGCGCCATCAAACTTTCCGACCAAACGGTGTACTTTCTACGGCCGAAGACCACCTATCCAGCAGCACGCCCGGGAACGCAATTCAAATTCAACCTGTGCCCACTTGCCGGTTTCAGTTCAATTTAGTTCACTTCGGATCACAGAACTTGAGGCTAGTTGCCGGCTGATGTCCTGTTTCTCGCATCATTGGGCTCGGATGGTCCCACCGTGCTGCGACAAATAGAAAAGGCTAACCCCCATTTAACAGTAATTTGGAATCTCTGGTGGTATGCAGAACACACTATATTATTGAATGGGTAGTGTGAATTTCCTCAGTCAAGTCCTCATCGGGACTGTGCATGCGGTCTCTTGGATGCCGGAGGCTAAATGATAGACGGAAGCGGTATTGGATTCGCCGTCTACAAACATGGTATACTCAGATCAATAGACAAGGTCAAAGCCAATACTGTTGCCATCATATCTCCATCAAACTCCTGGACGACAGGACAAAAATAACTTCCTGGTTGTGGTAATAGAACAGCTGAGGAACAAGTAACTAATAAATAAGTCCCACGCAAATTATCTAACTGGTAATGAAGAAGAGGTGATAAGCATAACGAAGATGTGGACAGAGAAAAGGGATATGATTGCAATTAGGTCCAGTAGATCCTGGTCACTTTGTCATCACTCCATACCCGGAAATAATATCCTCCGACAAACAGTCGTTAAGGCCTGTTGGACTAATGTAATGGTTTGGTTATTACCAAGTTCGCTTAAAGGTGGCCGCGCGATTTATTGTCTTCCTCAAACAATCTGCGCTGATGATATTTATTTTTTTACTACAGCTACTGATATCATTTCCATTGCCGTCAAACATTGCGGGTCTCTGTATACTTCCAAGTGGCAAAGTCATTTTTGGCGTTGATTCTTTTGAGCATTTTGTAGGTTCTGCCGTTCTCTGTTCCACGTCCAGCCATATTCTATCGACACAAACTTGGCAGTTTGTTTAAGTGTCTCCAGGGTTGCCTTAGCTTCCCTCATTAGTGATCTGTGATTATTAGTTCGATGTTTTGCGCACGAACGTTCCTTGATCAATTTTTGAAGAGTTTGTGCACATTCCAGGTGAAACAACTTGATATCACCGTATAATTATAAATTTGAAACCGTAGTGAAGCAAGCTTTTGCGTTCATTCCCAAAGGCGTTTTCAAAAATTAACGATCGTCCTTATCAGTGGATGTTAGATTGGAGCTTTGCTGGATTGTATGACTATTTGCCACTTCGTGTAACTTGGAATTCCCGATGTAAAACAGATCATTGACACAGTATGTTTGCCCTGGTAAACCATGGGAGTCATCCAAAATAAGCCAATCGCTTGGGTATCACGCTGAGCGAGGGGGAACTAACAACCAACGAATGGTTAACCAATATCAAACTTCAGCTTGTTTTCTGCCTATTTTTGTCAACTAACAATCATTCCGGAGCCAATAGGCGTGGTCTATTCATCACGGGGTTGTTGGTGATCGGCATGTGATAAATGACATATTGCTGCAACATATAGGACGATATGTAGGGTCCATCACAACACGAAGCTATTTCGATGACGAATTGACTGATATTTGTTGATTTGTATGCATCCATGAACATGTGAAGTAGTGAAATCCGTTTTCAAATTTCGACACAGATATGCCTGCGCTAGTAATGAGCAGTTTCAAGCACACGTCAACGGATTTTTGTTTGGCCGAGTGTCTCACGTTAATATTAAGTTAGTTTTTCGTACGATTTCAAGCCAGCTGGTGATGGCTGGTGGATTGATCACAACGACGGCACCTTGGTGATCGCCCTGGAAAGAGGTTCATCTTCATACCACCTAAATCAAAGCGTGAAGCTACTGCCTCTGGCCATAAAATCTCGAACCCGGCAAGGTCAGTTGAGGAAAAACTAATGGACCGTTCCGCGTTTGAAGTTCTGGTGAGTTTGTTCTCTTCGTAAAACAATTGTGATGTTAAGAAAAGACTGTGAATATTTGTCCACCTGACGGGCGGTCTCGGCAGCTTTGGTTAGCAATTGGGAGCGGACCGTGGATAAAATAACCCGGGTTGTTTCAGATGACGTGTGAACTCATAACTTTCGTGTGAGTGCCTCGTCTATGTGACAGGCACCCCAAAGTTAATCCATCTCCGAAAGAGGTTAAAAGGGAGTGCGTTATATAGCCGTAGTCCACTGGATGATCTCACCTGACAGACCGACATACTTGATTGTGGTCTTCTTCGTGGCGTCACAGTTATGATGTGTAAGATGATTAATGAAAAGAGCAAGCAGTAGTGTTGTGGCTACCTTTGTGAGTGTGAACACTGACTGACTAAGCTATGCTAGCTTAGAATACACTCGGTCATTAGTGAACGGTGCACCAAACTATACAAACCATATCACGCGAGCTATCCTCCATAATATAAGGGTCGCTGATTTAAAAGCGCCTACGATAGATTGGCCAAAAGTTATAATGTTGTAGGCTAATTTGGTTAAGCGTCCAGCGGCGTGTAATTTGAAAAGTCGCAAATGGAAAATGGGAAATAAGCAGCCATTAGTGTGAACCCATACTTTACACTTAATAGCTGTTCCTTTCAGTTGAATTAAGCTATGATTTGACGGTTTCTAGCGATTTGTTGGCGGGTTCCAGATTGCGGGTCCACGTACTCCGGATCCAGTCAGTTTTGTCTGTCTCGATGCCAGCGGTCTTCTGTCAACCTGAAGGGTAGTCATTGTGAGACAAGGTGTAGGACCGCGCTTGGGGGTTACGGAGAATACCGAGAACAGGGTACAACGCTAGTTTAAAAAAACAGAATAAAATACCAATCTAACAAAGCCTTAAAGAAGTGAGAATCTAAGAACACTTTGCAACAGTCCCTAGAAAGGCAGCTAACACTCTCTTATGGAAGTTTGTTCCAGTGGTTGATAACCCTGTTAGAAAAGAACTGTGGCCTAAGAAAGGTCTGGGATTAAAGCTTATAGAGCTTCTTGTCGTGAACTCTTTGACTGTTATCAACTACTGTGGTGATGACTCGCTCCACGTGCCCTGCGCTAAAGTGAAAGTGCGAAATGGTTAAGTCGGTGCGCTGTTTTTGAAGCTCAATTGGATAAAGATCAGAAACTACAAGATGAGAGTTGTAAGAGAAATGCTGCAAGCCGGTAACTCATCTGGAGGCTAATCGCCGGACACGTTCTTTGGCGAGTATGTCCCTCTTCAAACCGGTGTATACGACTCGACCAGCACACTGAGGCAGTGATCTTATGTGGGCCCCGCGGGTTGATTAAAAGCATGCCTGTCTCTAAAAGGACAGGCTGTTTGTCATTCCAAGAATCTCAAACCCCTTTTGGGCAGCCATCTGGTGGTGATGGGAGTTGGATCAACCAGGCAACAGCCATGAACAACGTTGATAATAAACACGTGGCAGAAATCAGGACAAACCTTAATTTGAACCGTCCAGAATGTATTATGCTGATACTCCTCAATTCTACTGACGGGCTTTTTGATGAGGTTGTCGATAATCGTAGTACTGGGTGGATTCAATTATAGTAGCTTAAATGGCCTGAATGAGAATCTATGGTATCGTCGGAGTAAAAACGAGCATCGAAACGACTCATCAATCATCAGATAGACGGGCACTGAGCTGTCTACATTTGGCAAGCCTCACTCAAGCATAATCAGTAGGCAATAAACTAGACAGTATGCAGGCCATCAGTAATAGAATGGGATATTTTTTGCATGTTCACACCGTAACATATGGATTGCAGATAGAAACAACCACGTGATTACGTCGAGTGCAATCGTTTTAAAAAGGACACCTCGTCGACCGGTTTCCAACTGAAATACTGACAGGCAAACGGATTGAAAATATTTACCACAGATAACTAACTCACAAATAGGGCAGTATAGCGTTCATCGAAATTTCCTCTGATATTTAGTGCAAAACGCAATGCAAATGCAATATTGTCGGAAATTACAGATTCGTTTGTATCTCTGAAACCATGAGAAATTAAGCTTTGTTAAAAGATGAAAGTGCCTGTTCCATCATAAAAACTTCGACGGTAGCATTTTCAGAATCTAAAAGTCATCACGAACCAACATGATACCTTCATTGAGAAAAAGCGGAACATTTTTCTTAAAAATAGTGTGAGTATTAACAGCTTCAAGATACAGCCGATTTTTATTATTGCAACAAAATTACCGTACTTGATGAGATTTATCTACTTGCGATGGAAGTACATTTCAATATATCACAGAAAATTTGAAAAATCTCTACGCGCACAAACAGTAGTTTCCACCTAGTTTCGACATCGGAACGTGATATTCTATCAGGGTTCATAATGCCACCGGTTATATGAGTTCGCTTCCTCACATCTCTCCAACCAAGCTAGCTAAATCAGTCTTAGCACCTCCATTATCATCATACGTCATTCGATCATTTGGTGACTACACCTACCATGCTCAGCCCCTGGGCAATGGCGAGGAAAACAGTGGCTTTAAAGTTCGCTGACACCAATCCAAAAAGCTTGTCTGTCGATCGCTTTCGACAGTATAAGGTGAGACGCACACAGCGGTTTAAGAGTGAGTTGCAAGTCGTGGCAGACTGGGAACTACAACCGGAGACTGGCCGTACTTTCTGCTCCAGGAGTGTCTACTCAGGCTTCTGTGCCTGTACTGGAATGCGGATACACCGTTTCCGTAGTCGTCACTTTGGCGACCGACACCCCAACCGCAGGCCCAAATGATAATAGCATTGGAACAGCTCAGAAGTTGATGTATACAGTATATTCATTCCAACAATTGTCCCATTGATGCAGAAGCAAATTACTTAAACTGTTTTACCGAAAGAACCATGTATACAAGACGCGATTTTCAGTGAAATCTCGTTCGTACGCACAGTATTCTTGCAAAATTGTTGCCTGGAACGTTTTGTAGAAAAGATGGTGAAACAACACGGAAAGAAAACAAGGTATCTCTGACAGGAAAGAAACCAGTGTACATTGCGTGTCATAACGATGACGTAACTGTACCAAAACGTCCTCTCCATATGTATGATGTATTTGACCCCAGTTTAACTTGTTACTTTTCTCCTGTCGCCCTGACTACAAAGCTTCACATGATTTTTTTGTATTTGGCCTGATGATGAATATCCTAAAGCAAGCTTGTTCGATAAAACGTGTTTTTCTTTTCTGATGACCACTCTAGGAATTTTTAACTGTTTGGAAAATAAAGAAACAAGCGGCAAATGTTTAATATCACCTTCCCTGCCTTCATTCATCTGTGTTATCCGGCCCAACGTGTTAATTGAAAACAAACTTCCCGCTGAAAAAATCTGTGGAGACGCCAGAAACGCGGGTCCATTTACGATGGACTCAACAACTAAGACAGTATAAGGTTCAACATTTATTTCACTTAACCCGAAAGTAGAGTTGATGGTGTCTCTAGGTAAATGGGGAAACAACCTTATGTCGTACTGAGGGGAAAACCATCATAGGGAGGCAAATGCCGTTTCAACTACGCTGCTTTTACAACCGAACCGTTAGTCACAAGCGAGTTTGTTAGCACAGTGACAATGTTTATCTCATACTAACAATACTTTTTTCAGCTTACTAATTAAGTGGTGAAATGAAGACCAGAAATCAGATTAGTTGTTTTCTTGCTGATGCCTGTTAGACAATCTTCAAAAATGGTGTCCCATGTGACGGCCTATTAATCAGTTTAATTAAAGAATATGCGATTCAGTGATTCAGCGATTGATACACGGGTTCGAGGCAGAGGCCCAAGGGTCCCGGATCCAGTCGGTTTTTCTTGTTCAATTTCAAGCGGACGTCTGTTGATCTGTAAGGCATTCATGGAAAACAGGATGTAGCACCGCTCAGCAGGAAGGCTGTTCCAAAAGTTAACAACCCTATACGAAAAGAACTGCTGCCTGAGAAAGGTCCTCGGACGAAGCTTGAACAGCTTCCTGTTATGTCCTAGCCGTCCGTCATCATTCGATACAGTGAAGAACTGATCAACGAGGCCTACTCCAAAGAGGAAGTGTGTGAAAATTAAATCACCGCGGAGCCATCGAAATTTAAGTGGGTATAGGTCAAGAATTTCAAGTCGAGTCTCATACGCGACGTTTTTCAGGCCTATGACTAGTTTGGTAGCCACGCGCGGGACACGCCCAACAGCTAGTATTTCTTTCTTCAGACCGGTATACACGACCTGATTAGCATACTCCAGGAGCGGTGTTATATAAACCCCGTACAGCGTTTGGAACGCTTTCTTGTCTATACGGGGAAAGTGCGCTCAATCATCCTAAGAGAGGCAATCCCTTTTTTGCCGCCATCTCGTGGTGATGCGCAAAAGAAAGGTTAGACGACAACCAAGTGCCTAGATCTTTCTCCAGATCAATTTTCGTAATATCTACTGTGCCTAATGCACAATGAATCACAAAAGCATTGCCGGAGTCTCCACCGAGTGACATATGAGCGCACTTATTGTCATTTAGTGGGAGACTCCAATCGTCCGACCAACGCTTAATCGCGTCAAGATCAATCTGTAGTGCACTGGGATCAGTGGCATTTCAGAGTTTTAGGTCATCGGCGTACAGGAGAACGTTGCTGGAAATATTATCCGGAAGGTCATTGATGTAGATCAGAAACAACAGGGGACCTAACACTGACCCTTGAGGAACTCCCGCAGAAATGAGAGAAGGAGATGAAAGTTCTGTTCCGGTTTTAACTCTGAACGTCCTATTATCGAGGAAAGAGACAATCCAACGAAGAACCTCTCCTTGAATACCATAGGCTTCCAGTTTGTGTTTCAAGGGGCCGTGTGGAACACGGTCGAAAGCCTTGGCAAAGTCGAAGAAGATGGCATCTAAGATGAGGCCATTGTCTCTGGCCTTCGTCAGACTGTCCATGAAAACAAGCATGTTAGTTATGCATGACCGATTGGGAAGAAAGCCATGCTGGGTAGAGGGAAAAAGATGGTTTGATAAGAAGTGGCTAAGGATGGCACGCGTTAATAAGTGCTCCATTATCTTGCACGGGATACTAGTGAGGCTGATTGGCCGATAGCTAGCCGGAGAGTGCCGGTAACATGCTTTAAACATGGGCGTGACCGTTGCCTCTTTCCATGCGTTAGGGAGAATGCCAGTCTGGAGTGTCTGTTTGAACAGCTTATAAAAAGGTTCTGCCAGACTAGCGGCTGCTTCTTTGAGAATTCTGGGATGGATCTTGTCAGGACCAACTGCACTATATGAATTTAGCTTAGATGCGGATGGTTGAACGTAGTCCATCTGTGATACAATGGTCTTAAACATGTGCCAAACATTCAGAACAATCTTGAGTCGCTTGATGCTCAGATACTTTATATTAGTTGACAGCCAGTTTCATGTATTCTCCAAGTCATCAAAATAATCATAATTTAACCGTTGTCATGAGTCACAATTGCTTCAACGTAATTTATATGCCGGTAGAATTTTCACATGGGCAGACCTATATATGTATTTTGTTGTATCGAACAAAACTCCGGACGTGGATTTTTGTTTTAGCCACGAAAAACTCTCTGGCTTTCGTGAAGCTAGTATTGACATGTGCAAAGACTCAATCAAAAAGTGGAATAAAGTGTGTCATAGTGCTAACGCGAAGTGGAACTCTCTGATAAAACTCTGTGGCTCGAAAGGTACACCCAGAAGCCAGTTGAACACCTGTTTTAGAAATTTATTAACTAATTCACTGCAAGCATTAAACAGCGGTCGTCAAATTATAGCTTCTTTTATATCCTCGAAATTATTGAAATTAATACGCGAATGTTTATTTCTCTGCTGTGCTGTGTGTGCAAACAGTTTTCAATTTTGTTCTTGATCATTCGGTATTTTGTTCAGGGAAAACCGATATTTCAAAAATTGAATAAGCATACTACAATGCCATTTGCTCAGTGACTAGGGGAAAATAAGAAACGCCGCTCGCTTGTTTTTGACCCTATGACCTCGAATATAAAAGCTTGTCTATGTTAACGTGCCTTCCGGTTTTACACGTTAGCTCAGGATGAACTTTGTGCTTTCAACTGCCTTCTAGAAATAAGCAGTGCTTTGTGATAATCTATCTTCTGGTTCTGGTCGTTCCTCCAAAGTACTAAAGCGGTGTGCCAAAGAACAGCAGATACGACTTCCGGAATTTTGTAACCAGATTCCGTGCAATGGTGTGCTTTGTAAGGACTAGGTAGTCCGTAAATTCTTACCCTTCCTTAATAGTTACGAGTGCGCTGTATCTGTCATCTACGAGCCGGTCACGTTGTTTCAACCCCTGATAAGGTCATGGTTGATTGCGTTATCAACCCAACGTTCATTTGCAGACGGTGGACAAGAGCGGTCGCCAGTGAGAAATGAGTGTCAGAACTTTCAGAACTTACCCTGAGGTGACGCAAGACGGTGGGCCTACAATGGACAATAGAGCATATATCATGAACCGCCGGATCATATGAATCTTAGCACCTTCAGGCCATTGCCAAGGGGCTATGGCTGAATGTGACCACATGTGGGCCAACAAACACCGGTCTCTTGCACTTCAGTGAATAAGTTTCTTTGGTTGGTTTTTGGCATCCGTTTTTGCGAACGACAGTCGTTAATATTAGATTCGGGCAAGCTCACTCAGTCCCCACACTTCACCACAGTGAACCCACAAGCTAATTCTGCGATTCGAGTGCCTAAAAGACTGTTGGAAAGTTTCATTTTGAAGACAGTTTGACAGCTTTCAGCAGGTCGGTTTGCCCTCATCATAAAAACATTAAGATTTGTCAAATGGAACCCCCGTGGAACCATGCCTGAGCGAGTGAAATGATGAACAAAACTCGTTTTCTGTACCTCGTTGTCAGGCTAATTACAACACAATAGATAAGAAAACGATAACTAAGGTGAGTTAGAAAGACGGTTAAAAGAGGTTATAGAAACCGTGTTTGTTACATTTGCGCAATCATTGTTCCGAACTGTGAGCCTGGCTGACGGTAGGCCAGGGAGATTAAGTGTCCGCACGAACTTCTGAGTACAGACGTCAGGTTTGCGCAATCGGCTACTAATGGTCTAAGTAACGATCAACATTAAAAACGTCACCGTTTTTATTGATTTCTTGGCACTCAGTTGTATTAATAATAATTATAATAATAACGGCGGTAATAATAATGGTATATTTTTCAACGCATCTGTGAGAAGCACGCTCAGATAAGCGTGGTCAGTGCTTTCCCTACGAAAAATATCTATTAAACTCAGTCCAAAAGATGGGATGTTCCATTACTTTATCTCTTACAGGGTTATGAAAGACCCATTGTTTCGGGTATTTCAAGGTTATGCTGGAAAATACTTGGGTAGGTGGTCATCGGATGTAGAAGTGAACATGATTGATCGGAAATGCTGCTGACGCACATCTAACATGTTGTCAGGGATTGATATCTTGGAGTGAGGGCTTACCTAGGGGTCAGCATGTTTTTTAAGTGAGATACATGAGTGAATTCCGAATTTCGGTGGTATTGAGCGTACATTACACAATTTCATTGAATGTAACTAGTTTCCGTAATAAGTTGAAGCTTTTGAAGCCGGTTATCAAATTTCGCGAGCGCGTCACAACAGAAACCCTCCTGAAGTCAGGATCGAAACACTGCTTAAGTCCACCAGTCCCGGCGTCTCGCACGAAAAGCGGTTATTTGCCGGCCAACTTTTACTCGAATTTATATCGCGTGCAAGCCAATAAACAGAAGCCATGTCCATAACAGCCTGTCCATAGATTACAGCCGCTAGCCCACTTTCAAACACGTACAAGTGGATCTTCCAAGGATTTTGCCATCATCTGATGTAAATAGCATCGGGAAAATGTTGAAGTAAGTCGACTTGGGAGGGGAAGGACGGGAAGTCTCCGAATCTGGCAAACGATCGGGCAGACTCTTGTGCAAGAACCAGTCGATTGCTCGAAAACGTCCAGAAGACGAAAATCTTACAAATCGTTCCGTTACTACTAGGTTTTCAGCATCCAATCATCGCGGATGTTTTTGGGAGTAAAAAATAACGCAATATCATACTTTGAATGGGAAAGTATGGAGTAATCACATGTAATATTACGAATAATGTACAAGTAGTATTTTTTGGCGATGACTTTACGCCATATTAAGATTTTTGCGTTTTTTAATAGTGTATAACATTGGCAAGCAGCTCTCATTGCCGTTCTTCGTAATTAGGTAACCAGCATCAAATTCTAGAATGAGTACCACGTGATAATCAAAACTGTCCATGGTATTTTGGCCTCATTTTCCTCTATAGAGCCGAAGTTTGGGCCAAAGTGCGTATTTCTTGACATAAAACGGCTGTGAGCCGGCCAATAAGGGAGGTCCGAGAGAGGAAACGCATCACAAGGTGTGAACTGAGGTTTTAGTGTAGACAGTGAATGTATACGAGAGGAGCAGCTTCTCCGACGGTTTTCTGTGGAGAGCTTCCGTAAGCTGGTCAAACAGATCATCAGTATCGGCTATCATTGATTATAACCAGATAACTCACCGGGGCAAACAGGTTGTTAGTAATGGGTGTATGTGAAATATTTTCCAAAAGTGTACATGCGCATAATAATTCTGTTTTTTTTCTGTGTTCTAAGTATAACTCCGTATAGGCTTATTCTTCTGAATTTGCTTTCCGAGTAATATGTGCACAATAGCGAGTATGAATGAAATGATGTTGGTTTTTCAACAGTTCCGCCAGTAGTCAGTGAATCAAATGCCAGACGGAGTGTGGGTAAATGTTGAAGACGCGCTAAACAGTTTCAGGTAAAACTGTTTTCAATGGAAATCCGACACTAAGTACGGGTATTTGCGTTACACGCTGCCGACGGCTAAATGTTTTCCGCAGCACATTCCAAAAGGTCATCAGAGGGTACATAAAGTTTGAAGATAGATATTATATTTTGTTGCACAAGATAGCTATGTAAGCCATCTTTCGAACACTAAATGTTGTGATTGGCGGTGATTTCATTCGGAGGTCTATTCCAAATATAAGAATGTTTTATAATAGAGAAGTTGGCGAGTATCTTTTTCCGAGCTAACAGAGCTGGCAAAGTGGGACCTCTAATCCTTATACCATATGGGAAGCTCTGTTGAAAATGAACGGCGAACGGTGTTACGATAAGGTGTAAGGTCCATCTTTAGCCTTCGTAACCAAAATGGAGCAATACCAAGTGTTTGACGACGTTCACTATAAACGAATGAAACTGTTTGTCCCGATTACCTTTTGGTTAATGATCTTTGGCAATTTTCTACCACAAGCCCATTAAATTTGCGCAGGTGGCAGTAACCGAAGGCGCAATACTCAAAATGAGGTCAAGCACACACTTTGTAAAGAACCAGCTTCGCATAAGGTAGGTCAAATGTCCTTTTGATACAGCCTATTTTCCCTCCAATTCTGCTACCTGGAAGCGTACTTGTTTGGAAAAATTGAAGAAGTTTGGATACCATATTCCTTGTTTTTGAGCGGAGACGGCCGTATCAAAATTATGACTATCTAAAGAGAGAACCGTTAGGTATAAGGCAACCATAAGTGGTAAAGTTTGATTTATTCGCTGAGAACGTCATGAGCCATATTTTGCATCACGACTACAGTGGAGCTAGGTCCGGCCGTACATTTTGTAGACATGAGACGAGGTTGCTGGACCGCCGAAATTTGTGAACGATTTTGACGCTTTCAGCAAACAGAAATAATCCGCTACGTTTGATAACGTCGCACGCGTCATTTACATACACCAAGAAAAGTAACGGCCCCATATCGCTTCCTTGGACTACCCCATTGACCACCGGTTTTGGTGTTGAGCAGTGCTGTCCTATTTTCACAATCTGTGTTTGGCCTTCAACATATGACGAAATCCAGCTATACCAGCTGTATAATGATAACTTGTGTTGAACAGAGAAGAACGTATAACTAAAAGCGGGGCCAGATTTCATCTACTGAATTTCTGAGCTTCCCCGCAATAACCAAGCTATAAGGCCTCGAGTGGAAGGAAGACTAATGAACACAAATTTCTTATTCATAGAAGGTGTCCTAAGTTTCAACTATGCCGCTGCACCACCATATGAATAAGACGCAGTTGATAGCCACTTTACATGAACACTTCGAATATCTAGCTCAGTTTGCAATTTTTCAGAGGTACAGATCTTTAACACCTTACCCGTCAAATTGCATGAAGTTTCGCTGTGGATCTAATGGAACGAGACGGTGAAAATGAATACATTGGCCATCCCAAGGCCATTTTTGCTGGATTAAACCGTCCCCCTTTAAAGTACCAAAATCTTCAAAAATTATTTGGCAGCTTCGTTTGAATCCTTGGTGAATTTATGATTGTTATTGGTACAGTTGATATCTGCCACGCCTCTGTCCATGTTAGAATCCTCAGTCACGATGCAAAAATCCCATCGACAGCTTTTACTCGATGTGAACTATGCAGTGACCGCGCCCAGCTGGTTGGCCACCAGGTTCTTCATGTAATGTTTCAGCAAATTAATTGTAATTTTTGAACTTCGTTAGGTTCGAAGAAATGCGCCAAGTTTTCTCTGCTCTAACAGTTATTTTATCGTCACTTACTATCTACTCCAGTGGGCTATATCTAACTACTTCTGTGGAAATCACAGAATAGTTATGCTTCATGGTAGTACTCATATCTGCCAGGGGCGGAACAAATTGTAACCAGTATATTATTCTGTGGAGTATACGATGTGAAACAATTTCAGATATGTTGACCGTACTGTTCAACTCTTGTCCCATTAAAACAGCTTGCCTGCAACTATTTACTGTTTATCCGTCGATCACTCACAACCCATCTAGTATTTGGTTCATCACACACTTACGAAACCCTATTATTCTATTCATGTGCTTCAATTATGCAGAGTTGTACTTAAGCCAAAACGTAACAAAAAGGACTGTATATCAAATATGCACTTTTCCACATATATATTTGCCCTTTCGTAATAACCTGTTCACCTTGGTGATCAATCAGGCTATAACTAATGATAGCCAGTGTTGAGTGTTTATCTGACCAACGTACAAAAACTCTCCACAGAAAACTGTTCAAAAAATCTCTCTCGTTCATCTTATACAACATCATTATAACCTCAATTCACATCGTACGATTTTCCTCCATGCCTCAAACACTCCCAATTAATCAGTAGTAACTGTTGCGTACCATGAAATATTTATTTATTCTACTTTAAACATTGACCTTATAAAACAAACTGACGTCAAAAATACACAATAAACCCAATGAAATCTCAGTTCATATCGTGTTGTCCTTCCTGCATCATAACCCTCCTCGTTAACCACCCAGAAATCATTATGCGCTATGAAATATAGATCCTTGCCTAATCATTAACTACATAAAGCAAACAGATGTCAAAACTTCCGACGGAGTTCGGATTATCACTTGATAATCAGTCAGGAAGTAGCTTATAGTTACCCAATTATCGTAGAGTTCCATAAGAATTATTCGCCAATGTTATATACTTCATTGGAAAACACGAAAATATTGATAGCGTGCAAAGCTTTTGTCAAAAAATGTAACGTTCACATTAATCTTCATATTACATGTGATTACTTCACACTTTCCCATTTATCACATGACATTGCGCTCTTTTCCCAATTCCCACAGGCATCCATAATGCAAAGAAATTTTTTGCCATGACTCGGAAATCAAAACCCCATATTGGCCGAGCGACTAGTGAGATTTTCAACTTTTCAACGCTTTCCAGCGGTCCCCCCGGTCCCACGCCGAAGTCTACTCAATTCTTCGTCTGATTTTGAAATTTCCCGTCCTCCCTCGTCCAAACTGAATTATTTCAACATTTTCCGCTCGAAGTTTCGTCAAATAACGGCGAAATCCTTCGAAAATACATTTGCATGTATTTCCCAAGATGACCTTGAAGTATTTGAAACGCCGTCTTTACTTAACCTTGTAAGAGATAGATTAGTGTAACATCTCATTTTTTGGACTAAACCTGTGGAACAGACGAACTATCTTCTTTTCTTATGTGTAAATCGAACGTTGTAAACTGTGGCTATTTCCCCTCTGATCACGTCTTCAGTTGTCACTAGGTTTCATTTTTGTCCCTTTTTATATCCATTTGTTGCTTTGTACCATAAGTAATTATCTGTCAAGATCGCGCACTCCCGAGCGTGCTTCTCACAAATGCGATGAGAAATATATTATTATTATTACTATTATTATTATTGTACACCTTACATGTGGAGTTTTGTATTTAGCCAATGAGGGAAGTTGACATTTTAAACGGTTTTTAGATGATCCGATATCTCGCACTTCTCGTGTGTATTTGTTTACAAGCTGGTCAGCGTCCGCAATTGATTACAAATCAGACACAACAGAGGAATTTAGAGAGATAAAATTGTCAGCCGCAAAATGAGCCCAAGTCCCAGGGTTTCAAACTCCACACAAAAATTCAACAGCTCGGAGCTACATGTGGTTGAGTCTTATCATGGGTGAGAAAGGTAGCATCAGCATGCTAGAACGAATGATCCCAGTTTTGTCCATCTAGTTCTTATATGGATCATGTAATGGCCCGCTTGCTTTTCGGAATGTGCTTCACATCCTGCAGGTAAATGAGTCCTGGGTTGTATGTTAAAAGTAGTGCCAGTCACTGAAATCAGAGACTTTCTACTCGGTGGGCAACAAATTACCCTGTCTACACTGAGGAATGTTTTCCACCCAAAGACCTTGTCTATCAGCTTGTTTGCCTTTGTCTGAGCAAGAACAGTGTGTGTTTCCTCAAAATGATCTTTTCTTGTTGGATGAGGAATCATCACAACCATCTGCGCGGCGAAAAAATCCAGACCACTCCGTTACTCTTACCGCTGTTAGTCTGTGACCCCTCACCTTGCTTTCATTGTAAGTTCTGTACGGGCGTGCCAAGAGCCATCACCTTTGGGGTGAAAGTCATCGTTCCAGTATGGGTGAAATTCTTGTCACTTGGCCACTTCTGTTTGTTCCGTGGCAAAGTGTGCAAGAATTTACCAGTAGAATCAAAAAATCGAAAATTACTTAGTGAGCTTCCGTTTTTGTTGTTGCATGCAAGCGTATGTTCTGAAACTACTGAACTTTTAACCCACTGAACAACGTTTCCCGGTTTGGCTATGAAGTGCACATTGTATTAGAAGCATAACAGGCTGCTGTCAATTCGGGTTTGTTAGTCAAGTGGGCAGGTTAATTGGTTATTCATTCCAGGTCATTTAGCTATAGATAGAATGGTCAATAAATCAGCGGAGAAGTAGTTCTAAGATACTTCACGCTCATAATCGAAAGGTAGCACTTTGGGCAATATCACTGGTAAAAGGGAACTGGTTCGAAACAAGTTGGGTGACGCTGGGCTGGAATTACGCTGAAGTGAGACATGTTGGGGGCAACCAAATACATAAAATAAAATTGAGGTTACTGATGAACAGATTTTATCTTCAATAGGCAGGTAAACTGGTTAAGGAGACGCTGTTGGTTTTACACAATCAATTGCGTATCTAATCTAAATAACGCGTCAGCACTATGACGCGGTTTAAGCACACCTACCGCTCGAAATAAGCAGGTTCTTCCGCATACGTTATTAATATACTTTCTCTAAACGTACACAGAGCACCCAATCACCCGAACGCGTTTAAGCACGACATACACAGGCAAAGTTCAGCGAGAAGTAAGTCACAGAAACGGGCGATTCAGAAGATCTGAAACATTCTTTTGTATATCGGGAAGCAAGGCAGTTATAAATAGTCAATACGATACAGGAATTTACAACCAGTCATCATCAGTGCCCAGATATGTTGTGTTTAACTGCTGCTTGTAAGTAGTCGCCAGAAATTTACTTGGTATCAATTAGAAGGTACTAACCGAGGCTATGGATAGCTTATACATCATCATACCATCGACAGCCGTAAAAGCAGAGCACCTTAGTAATTGTCAAAAATGACAATATGAAAAGCATTATGCCGGCGATGGGCAACTCATAATTCAAAGTATAAGCAACTTAAACAAATCTTTGGTTAGATAGAAAATGTATCACGGCATTCAAACATACCTGCTAAGATGAAACTGGTTAATTTGGGCTTATGAACCTTAATGACAAACAGACCATCAGATTTACAAAGTGAAATTTGTTAAGGAAATATTTACGAGTAAATCACGGGTTATTTTCAAAAATTGTACTATGAGCAGCTACCAGTAAAAAAGGAGCTAAGGCATTTGAAGTTCTATCACTAATAAGTTGTTAAACTAGAAGAAGTCCGATAAGATTTGTAAGATACACGACAAGCGGTTGGATTGGAGAAATTGTCTTAATTCAACAGAATACTGCATTGATTTATCAGACCACTTTCTGGATTACTGTAGATTACGCCGACAACACAACCTTGAAATGATGATCCGGTGTTCATCTGAATATGAGATAGTACGAAGTTTGGTCCTATCACTTGTTTAATCTTGTGTTAAACAGTAGTGTCGATATATCAATGTAGAATATTGTTCGGAAAATATATTTATGTATGGTGGATATATGAACTTAAAGAGCATTACAAGATTTCGCCTACAACCTATGTGCCAACCACTGAATAATTACACTAAGTGGTCTACATGAAGTTCGAGTAAGAGTGTTCTAAACTGGTTTTACCGAAAACACACAACACGATACCTTTCTACTTCATGTGTACGTTTAGAAAGTCAAAATTTATTGGAAAACGACAGACGCGCTGTTCTCTGAACTTCTTTCAACCGTGGCCCGGCAGTCGTATCAAAGTGGGCAGAATCGACAACAGATACCAGTTTAGAACTGCGAACTCCAGGGAGTATAGCACGTTTGCTGAAATAGCGGTAGCCAGCTTCGTTGGACTTGACGGTATTAGCAAACTCAGCAAGAACAGTGAAAAACACTTTTGGTATTTGAAAATTCCATAATGCCCTCGACGCAGCTTTCGAACGTTGTGCTTTCAACATTAGTTATGATAGTGTTCGTCCGTCTAAAGATAATGTTGCTTAGAGCGCCCATGGTATAGTTCTGCGGCCCTTGCAGTGCACATATAACTTGATTCTAGAGTGACTCACTTCATTATAGTTCTGCCGAGCAGTTTCCGTTTCCTTCTTTCTTTGGGCAGCTAATTTCTATTTTGGTCCTTCCACAACACACACGTCATTTTATTCATGTTTTATTCACTGCCGTGTTTCCGCCCTTTCTTTCGCAGATGTCGGTAACTTTACTACTCTTTAGACCACGCATGTTGACATCTTCCCAGTGCAAGACCAGGTATCTGTAGGGCCCATTGTCAGCTTCTGTACAGCATATCTCTGGAAATTCGGTTAGTTCTCTTTTGATTCACTTGGCTCAGAAATCGCAAGTTTTAATGGCTGTAAAATCAAACGGAATCTATAAAACTCTGCGTCGGGAGCATATCTGCTTGAGCCTTAGTAACGTTATTTTCAGTAGAAGTAGAACGGATTATGGTGTTCTCTCTGATGCATTTTTAGTGTTGAAACGTCGCTGACATGCAAAGCTGTGTTGGGCAACCGATTTTGGCACACCCTACACTCCTTGTTGAGTTTTAGCCCGAGGTCGTTCCATACCCTCGATGAGAGGCCCATAATTTCCAATGCTGCATGGCCGGCGTGCCTATTTAGCTCAGTATTGTGGGATAAGTCTTTCGATTGTGTGCTCCCCAGTGGGTTAAATGTGTTTAACACTTTTAAAACGCATTCTCCAATACGGCAATTACAAGCATTGGTGAATTCCCGGCTTATTACGTTTGCTTTATTCTGAGTGAGGGTCTCCTGAAAGCCCACAGGTGTAGGCACATGGTTAATGTTCAGCTTTGGAAGCCATTCTTGTGATCGGGATTCATTCCTCACACCAATGAGTTAACATGAAATGGTGTTGGCTAGCAGATTCTGCAGAAATATATTTTGTTTCTAGATTTCCGTTGTAGAAAATGACATTAAACCCTCATAACATCAACACACATGGATGAGGATCGACGAAGCCTCCGACGGGCTAAATGATCTATGATCCGTGAAAAAGCGTGCGACAATTCAGCGTTGATTATCTACTTTTTGGAAAGTGTTGATTGTTCAAAACAATAATTGACAGAACGTTAGTGGAAACTGATTTCACTTCGGAGGGTTTTCCGATAAATTTAATGATGAGGTACAAGATGAAACATTACGTGTTGATTGACAACTATTTACAGTCACTGTACATTTCATGTAATTGTGATCAGTTATCTGTCAGCCAGCCCTTAATTCATGACACTCATGAGCATGAAACTCCCTGTTGATAAGTTCTCTTGTAGAGCAATCCTGGTTGAACAGTATAGCCTGATCTTTTTTAACATGTTTTACTTCGGCTCGTGTCTCATCGAAATAAGTTCATGTAAACCTTCTGTTATATCTTCAAGAGGTTCAACCCATCTAATTTACTGACAAATCCTGTAACGCATAGAGTGTGCTGATTAGAATAGTTTGGTAGACGTGCTTTTGACCCAGTATTCTCCACATGCCTGTCAGGTTCGGTCATTCTTTTCCATTCTTCTCGTGACCTTCAGTCGTAAAATGCGGTAAGATGAATAAGGTAGGTTTCAGTGAACATATATGCTTCGAATCTCAGGAAGAAAAACATGCACTTTTGTACTCCGTACATCTGGTTCCAGTTAACCGGACGTTTTCTGGTAGTGAACGTGTGCAGCACACCTTTGACGTGCAACTTGTGTGAGGCTACCTTTTGTCGGACTACTTTAGCATCGTCAAACGATACTGCAGGAAGTTATCGAGCCGAAGGAATAAGTTTGCTTTGCAGTTTAGAACCAATATTAGTCCCACGTGAACGTTTTTGAAAAAAAGGTTCCAATTCAAGGGGTTAGAAGACTTGCTTTAAGCTTTATACTCATGTCGCTGCTAAAGTTATAAGTAAAGCATGTTGCAGGTTAGTATTGGTAGCGGGTTTGAAACTTTATTAAACATTTCGAGGATGCGATAGCTCTCACCAAGTTTGGACTTTAACTGTGGTTCGATGTAAAAACTGCTAACCTGTTTGGAACCACGTCGTAAAAATCTGTCGCTTTATCAAGTCCACAGCTGGTATAGTTAGTCACGAGCGTCTGCAATTTACGGTGTGCCCGGAGTTGTCGCCTCACTATAAAGGCATATGTTTTACTGCAAACAAAGGCAACCAGTGTGCACATAACTGTTGTATCTTGATATGCGGCCTACGAGCGCGTAAAACAGATAACGGAATAACGGTTAGTGGAACGGTAGATAACGGAACGACGTTCAACGGTTCTGAATGACGGACTACGTAATATTCAAGAGTAATACGAATCTTCCAGGCCAATCCAACCACTTGAGGCTAACGAACGAACACGGAGAAAAGACTGGCCTCCGGCTAGAATTACTTTATGTCACTCAGTCCGAAGATCAGACGGTCACAAATAAGACCACATTCAAACGGTTTGTGACCAGTGAGAAAACAAGGACATAAGTGAACTAGACAAAGATCCAGATAGTACCTTGACATCCCAATTAAAAGGACGTGCGTATGTGCGGGGCGCCAGACATTGGCACAAAGGTTGAGAACGCACGTGATGGGTGAAGTGGCACATGACCGTGCCGACTATGAAGGTCACTACAATCACTAGTGAGTTAGGCCATTGCAATGACGAATAAAACGGTGTTTTCGGGGAATTGAGTTCTTCCCCGACAATAACCTATCAAACTGACGGGGTAGGTCGTGAAGAACTATAGTGAAACGGTTGGGCTCCCGAGTCATAAATCACAGCTAGGCATGATGATATGAATAACCCTCGTTAAGGTTCTGCGAAGAAATAGAACCTGCCATGGTATTCATAAAGTTGGTTCGAGAAAATGACTCAAACAAATGTTACAATTTCAAAACGCTTGCATTGCATTCCATTGCGTCTTACCTTGGAAGGGATTTAACGCAATTAACAATGCAGCCATGCATAATTAGTAGGCTACGAAAGTTTGCCGCTTGCACTCGTTCAAAATTGTTTTGCTCAAGTTCTTTCTCTTCAATGTCCAAAAGTATTGGGAGTTGGGATCTAAAGTGCGTTTTGCTAGAAACTGAATTAAAGATTAGTATCTTGTAATCCGAACAGAGAATTGTCAACCATATTTTGATCAAGTTTTTCTTTTACGTGCTTCTGCATAAATCTAAAGATCAGAAGTGTAGCGACCTTATTCCTTATCGTCAGCTATGTTAGATCTACAGGTGTCATTCGTACTCTTTTTGTTTCTAACTTTTGAATACACTCAAACATTCGTTTGAACGAGTAACGATACCGGCATGTACCACGCACACTCGAGCAAACGACATCGCTGCATGCTGGCTTGTTGCTGCGCTCCGTTATCGTTTCGTCTCGGTATTCGTTTACTCCCGCGTTGACCTAGTTGGCCAACAACATACTCTTTGTCTACTTGTGCTATTCTCAACCTGTCATCCTCGGTTCAACCCTACAGATGTGCTGTTACTGGTTAAAAACGTCCGGCCACTTTCCATTCTTCGATCAACGTACACAAGTTAGTTCTCTGACACTACTGTAAAAATAAGACATTAAAGTGCAGCTTTATCAGTTGCGATTTATTCGGAAGTTACTTTACATACTTATATAGTACACTGGACTGCGTACACTCATACAGGCTCATAAAAATAACAGAAAAATGGTCCCACCCACACTCGCGATGAAGTAGCCCATTGTCTTTAAAAATGGTTTTTTAAGTGCGTCGTTTATAGAGGATAGTTGAAGCACCACGATGTAGTACATTTCTGTCATTTCACTCCTCGGCAATAGGGGCAAACAAGTGTTGTTCAATTTAGGTGTGACTTGCTTTCGCCCGGTTAGTGTTAATGGGCACAGTCCACTTCGGATTATCAGTTTGCACTGGTTACAGCCTCAGAAGCTGGAAGTGATGTTTGTAAGACTTTGACTGCGCTTCTTCCAGTCGACACTGCACGAAAGGTTAGATCCTTGTTTAAACTCAGCAAGTAGAGATTGTATGAATGAAGAGTAAGGCACCTACCCTTCATCATCCTTATTACCAACATAGACAGCAGTACATCAGTAATTCAAATTGACGCTTAACTGTCACACAACCAAGAAGAAAAAATCAAATCCTTTATCGGAAGAAAAAGAGGAAAAAGGAGGGGACAAGGGGGACTTAACCACCTTAAGGCTAACTGCGTTCATAATCAACCAGTCCACATCAAATTGCCTGCACCTTGCAGAAAACAACCAAATTGTACTTGAAGGTAAGGCGTCATTAGGAGGGAAGTGTCCATAAAGCATTGACTGCTCTGCGTTACTGAGTGCTCTCAGTTCTCAAACTACCCTACCGAACAACCACAATATTCACGCCACTTGGCTTGATTAGCCATCATCTCACTTAGCGTCTCCAATTAACGAATCTGTGAGTCGCGATGTTCTGTGCCCTGGAGGCTGAACCGATTTACTATGGCCAACCCCTTCGTGAACCATTTCATTCTTCTATGCCAGGTCACTGTCTGTCTTTGTCGCACTTTACGCCGATCATCCGAATCGTCGATACGGAGTACTCGATGTGGCAGTCGACCAGCTGGAATAACTATCACATGTCCTGACCATATACGTCTGTGCGAATGTAAGGATTGAACGAAATAACTCGTTTAACAATCACTACCAAAACCCGTTTCTTAAACTCTTCGTTACTTATCCGCTGAAGCCACCCTATGAGAGCGATTGAACTCAGATATCGACAGTCAAATACCTGAAGACGGTTCACGTCTTCTAATCTGAACAACCAAGTTGCAATAATGTAAACTAACACAGTCCTCATTGTTGCTTCGTACGTCCGACCTTAGAGCATGACAGGTAACTCTTTCTGGCCAGGGGTGTTCCAGCTTACCGAACACCGCCCTAGCCTTGGAGACACGGGCTCCTATCTAATTCCCTACACCTCCACCACCGCTGATGCAGCATCTAGAGCATACAAACCAGCCGATAACCTCCAAGACTTTATTACCCAACATCACCTCTACGTAATTACAACAATCCCCTGGAAGTTCCTTACATTTGGAGGCTGAAATGTGCACTACGAAACATTTGGCCATGCGCGAAGTAGCGTCTAGCATTGTTTGTTCCACTTGAAAAGTGTCAGACAGCAACTGCTTTTCATCAACATAATCAAGATTTGTAAGTATTCCATCAGGTAGGAGGTCCAAGCCGGCACCCTATGAGTGCTGTAGACGATCCTCCATTATTTTGCCTCTGAAAACCTCATACCAAATAGGCGAGAGTGCGCAGCCTTGATGTACGACAAAACTGGTACTGAAGCTAACCTGAGCTGAAGTATGGAATAAAATACCCACAGTATGTCCACATAATTGGCCGGCACACCCCTGCGTTTAAGCGAATCTGAAAGTCTGGGTAGATTCACCGAATCGAACGCGCCTTTACAGTCAAGAAAGACGGCAGTTGGCTGCCTGAGACAAAAATGACGCTGCTTCAGAATTTGGCAGTCAAAATGTATCTATACCTCTCCGCCCACTGCGGAACCCTGTCAGTTCTTTCCTAATATTTGCTCCTCGAGCTGCAGCTAGTCGACGAAGTATAATGGATGCTGGAGTCCAAGTAATAACTGGGGTCGACCTAATTCCCCTATGGTTTTTGCAATAGCCACCAACTCCTATCGTGAATGTGGGAACTATCATCGAGTGATTCGGCACAGAAAGAAGGTCTCTGCCGTCCAAACAAGTTGAAACAACTAAGTCAAAGCCACTACCAACGCCTCCCCAGCTTCTTTGGAAACAGACGGCAAGGGACCACCTGGGCCAGCGGTCGCATTACGTTTGAGGACCGAAATACGATTACAAGCCTCAGTTTCAAAGAGTGGTTCCAAATTTACCGACCAGAGTGCGGTTAAAGCAGGGGGCTAGCTTAATTGACCCTCAGAGTGCTCTGCCCACCAATGTTACCTCCCACCCTTGCAGCAAGCCAATGTGCCATCTCTCTTGCTGATAGCTTCAATAACAAACGGTAGCTTGGGCACTGTAGAGAAGATGAACATAAAGAGCCTGCCCGTGTTCCCTGAGGCAGATCGGTCTCCATTTCCTCGACTTTCCCCATTAGCCATCACTCACAGTCAGCTTTTAGGCTTTGTTCCGGTTTCCTATCGATATCTTTCGCAGACTTGTCAGATGAACTGCCAAAATAATGTTCCGTCTAGTTTTTAACAACTCCAAGGGCTTCTCCTAGATCTAACGCTTGTTCAACCCATATACTCCCTTGCCGCATACTTTACTACCTTCTTCGTAAATTGTCTGTGCTAATCGGATCCAGCAGCCATTAGGGTGTTCTGAGTGAGAGTTATTAAGACAGCTTTTTAAGCAGGCTTACCACTTATGTATTACCGACAGTATAGCGAGTCCCCAACAGACATCCGTTACTGTCGGTGGGGTCGTTGCCCAGCAAAATAGAAAGGGAACGA
>LUCH01017832.1:0-23550 GCA_013368495.1 Paragonimus heterotremus
ATTATTATTATTATTATTATTATTATTATTATTATTATTATAACAATGGGAATCTATTGGAGACGTCGCCTGTAAATCAGAAAGCATTTTATTGGCACACCCCACAAACCATTTAAATCAGTAGCTCCGTAAAACCGTGCACACTGCCTCCCTTCAAACACTGCATCCAGCTGACTTGGCCGAAAATTCTCAAACACCCACCGAATAAGCGGAATGTTGCAGGGGTACAGAGGTCGCACGTTTCGACACCCATAGTGCTGACCAAGCGTCCTATATGGACGTTCACATACGCGTAAGCAGTGACGTCGCACCCACAGCTTCAATGGAGGGACACCAGAACCACTGGGCAGTACGTACCGAGTCCAACACCACCACCCTCCTCAATTACAAGTCTTCTTTCCCAAACTCTTCCCCGCATTCTTCTCGTCGTTTTCCGAGCACTCAGGTTACAAAGTAGCTTTTAAGTACACGTACACGAGCTGCCTGAGTCTGTTGAATAAGCTACTGGAAATCGGACTGTTAACTCATGACACAGCCCCACATATTTGCTTTCACGGAAACCTCGTTTAAACATGACATCAGTGGCAGTGAACTGAGTGTCTCGTGTTAGTCAGTCTATCGAAATGACTCCGCCCGATGGCGAATGGGGGAGTTCTGCGAACTTCCTTCAGCATTGTGTCCCAACACTCAGTTATTCGTGGATTTCTGCCCTCTGCTAAATGTGACACTCTGTGGCTTCGACCAGCATTGAGGGGTCAAGACACACTCCCGGCAGAAAATATTTATCGTTCTCCATCGCCCGACGCCTCCAACGGTGACACTTCTCGTAAACATAGAACTTCCCGGAACTATAACGCTTCGCTCGCCGGCTTGTCATGAGTGACTTTATTACACCGAAAATAGGATGGGCATCAGTTTCTGACCAGGAGCGCGGAAGCGGATTCACGACTTCGTTATTGACGCCGGTGCGACGGAGAGCGTGGATCCAGCATGCCAACGCCCTAACGCGGTATCGTCCCGAACAGGTTCCCTTTCTGCTGGGCCTGGTCACCATTAATGGGAGCTGCCTGGTAGACAGTGACCATCAAACAACTACTTGAACGCAATGACTACCCTATGCTCACCTTTGATCGTATCTGCTACTGTTTACAACACCCAACAAAATTGTTCACTGTTCGAAATTTTCGTCAGGCTGATTTTAATCGATTTCCAAGTTGCCTAGTTTCGTTTCTTCTCGACTACCACTCCGAGGACTAGAACTATCGTGCGTTTCAATTAGCAACTCGGAATATGGACGAGCTGTTTGCACCAAACAAGCTGTGTGCTTCCGATTATCCACCATCCCCTCCGCGCATAATGAGTCGTCTCCCATTTATTCACGGGGCACAAGTTAACGACAGATTCAGAGAACCCAGGTGGGTTCCTCATTGTTTAGAATAACTGGAGGTGGGAAGTCGGTGAACGCGCCAAACCCATGTAAGAAAAGATCTTCTCGAGATCCCGCGGGATCAAAGCTTGCTTGTTAAGCACAAGCGACAACTAAGAAATAATTAACCCTCGGCCGTTTCCTTGCGACTTCCCGACGAGGAGACTTCCTCTGACTCCCTAATTGTGGCCGAATTATTTGGGAAGTGCAACTGGGCAGTCTACAATGTCGCCCATCTGATTTGGCACCCTCATTTTACCGCTGCAGAATTTCAGGCAGCCATTGGTTAAAGCTGGATTTTCCGCGCTAGAAATTGAAGATCTTTTAACCAAGGTTGTTTCATACAGTGCGAAGGGTCCTGGTAAGATCTATCCTAGAATTTTCAACAAGGCAGCCGCTAGTTTGGCAGAAACCTTTTACGATGTTTAAAAAACACTCCATGCTAGCATTCTCCCTAGTGCATGAAAAGAGGCAACGGTCGCACCCATATTTAATACGGTTGGCCGGCACTCTCCGTCTAGCCATCGGCCAAACAGCCTTACCAGCATTCCATGCAAGATAATGAAGCGCTTACTTAAGCGTGCCATCTTCAATCATTTCACACCGGACTGTTGTTTCTTCTGCCCAATATAGCTCCCTCCTAACTAATATGCTTATTTCCATGAATGGTTTGACGGAGGCCAGAAGTACTGGCCTCATCCCGGGCAATCCTTTCTTTGACGTTACCAACGCTTATGTCTTTATCTCACGTAGCTTCCTGAAACGCGAAATGGAGGCTCATGATATTCAAGGGGATGTTCCGTTGGATTGTCTCGTTTCCTGATGCCAGAAATTTCAGTCAGACCTGATCAGATTTTTCGTCTCCCTCTTTCATTTCCGCGAGAGTTCCTGAAGTGACGGCGCTAGGTCACCTGTTGTTTCTGATCGACGTAAGTTATCTCCCGAAAAATATTTCCAGCAATACCCTCACACATGCCGGCGACGTAAAACTCTTTAATGCCACCGATCCCAGTGCACTACAGATTAGTCATGACACGATTAGACGATGTTTGGACGACTGGAACCTCCCGCTGAATAAAAGTATGTGCGCGCACACATCATCTGGTTTAGATGTTAGGAACGTCTTCGTGGTCCATGGCGCGTTCGGCACAGTAGATGTCACTAAAATCTAACTGACGAAAGATCTGGGGATAGGGTTGTCGTCCAACTCATCCTTCATGTATCATCGCGAGATGGCTGCAAAAAGGGATTAGCCACTCTTATGAGGATTAAGCGCACTTTCAACCGCATGGGCAAGGGAACGTTCCAAACGATTTACTTGGTTTATATAGGACCGCTGCCTGAGCATGCCAATCAGGCTGTATATACCGGCCTAAAAAAGATATTTGCTTTGAGTGTGTTCAGCGCGCGGCTGCCGAACTATTCACGGTCTAAGAAAGTCGCGTACGAATTTCGACTTGGAACTTCAGATTTGTATCCACTTGAGTTTCGACGACTCCCCGATGATTAAGTTCATACACACTTTTTCTCTATAATGGGTCCTGCTGAACCATTCTCTATCATAGCGGATGAGGAAGGCCGGCAAGGACACAACAGAAGGTTTCTCAGGTTTCGTCTTCGGACCTAACTTAGGCAACAGTCCCTTTCTTATAAGATTATTAACCATTGGAGCATCCTTCCTTCTGTAGTTCTCAGCAGCACGTCTAAAGATCGCTCCAAAAAACTGCACGAGTATCACCTGCTAAAAACAACTTTATGCGAGTAATCTTATTCTCGACTTAGTATTTACTGTAATCTTCATAAGCTGTGCTTCAGACTGCTTTTAGTCGCCGCTTTTCAAATGAACAGATGCCCGCCGGACACTGGGTGCTAAAAACCGACTGAAGCCGGGTAGTTGGAGCTTTTGCCTAGAACTCGCGTGCCAATTGCTGAGTCGCTCAAAATTTACGGCCTTGTGTTGACGGAGGCCGTCGCGAAGGCGTCACACAGCAGCAAAAGCACAATATACAACTCTCAATTTCAAATCAAGGTCAATGTGGAAGCTTGTGCCCGTTGACCTCCAGATGCCTGACTGGTGTGGTCCGGACACCTACGACGCCGGATTTACTGTCCATGCAACTCGCTGACATAGGGATCTAAGTGTGAGTATAAACGAACAGAAATGGCAAATTCTCACCGACCTGGAAGGCGAAATTATAACCATACCTAAATTTGTACGATGTAGGGAAAGGGTTGCTTAAATGTACGTCCAGTTTCCTCTTAAACAAATGTATTTTGAAGATTCAGAATTATGTGCTGACAAATTGTTCCACGAGCTGATTACCAGGTTGGTGAAAGATCTACAGACAGCATCCAATCTCCACTTTGTTTCCTCCATTGTGACTGTGACCTCTTACAATCGGTCCAGTGGCATCACAAACATTCTAGAGGCCCTGCACTGGCATGATGGGTGATTTCTCACGCTTCGATAAGGTCCCCTCTTACTCTTCGTCGTTCAGGCGGGATTAATTTCAGCGATCTCAGTAGGCCCTGGTAGTTCAGACCCTCCATGCCCTCATACATGCATGTGGCACGTTTTGTGCTTTCGAGGACGGCAATGATTCTTGAGATATGGCGACGAAATTTGAGCATAACATTCTAAATTGAGACCAACTATTGTCATGTACAGCTGAATGCACGCCGCCGGATATAGGTTGGGAACCGCGGATTTCAGTTCATGTAACGCTCATCGTGCTCTTGTCACTGTCGAGGTACACTGGATAAATAAATTGAAAGCACTAACGACTTGGACACTCAAATCTCTTGCCTGCCGTTTTGTTATCAGTTCAGTCGCCTAGACGATGTAGAGCTGCCCATATCCGTTCCTCGGATGACTAGGTTTCGACGGGAGGACGTTAGAAAAGATATGGATTCTCAGGACACTGAGCGGTAGATCCCAATTTGCTGTTCATTCACAGATTCTCAGTATGTACTCCTGGATGGCCTCCGAGCCCAACGCACCTCTAACCAAGTTTATATCACTTACATACACTCAACATGGGTTGACTAGACTGTCAGTTAAGTCATTTTTGTATTCTAGTGAGAGTAATTTTGGGAAAGTTGAATATTGAGGTATTCCAGTTAACTGAGAACCTTCGTTCGACAATACTGCTCATTTTGTCATCCTACACAATCTCTCAGCCCGAAACATCTGACTCCGCCTGCAGATTTTTGGAGATACTCCAGCTTCACGTAGCTTCCAACTCAATAGTCTGTGTTTGACGAGATAGGAGGCCTTTCTGAAATCTAGATAGCACAATTCGATTGTTCTTCTCTATCCGAGAGAAGCGAAAACTAACTAAATGCGAAAAGAGAATGGTACGATGCAAGTACCTATCGGTCTGCATCAGGCAATCTCAAGCACGGTGGTCGCATACACTTGCCAAAAGAACGCACAACAAGGCGTGCAGACAGACAGACAAACGGACGGGCAGATGCTCATCAAACACGACATAAAAACGGTCACACCACAACCCGCGAGCTTCACTGATTTGTGCAATCCCTTCTGGGCCGGTCGCGTTTCCTACGGGAAGCACGTTGGCGGATAAGAGTGACAGAAAACAACTAGGGTTTCTCTATGGTATTTGTCTAACCTCACCCTGAAGTCGTCAGTGGTCAGAGCCAAAACGGTCCTTTCCGGCGGATTGTCCTAGAAGGGTGATCATCAAGCGTGCAAGCGATTAACGCGGACAAGGCAGACGGCAGCGCTGATACTGTAACCAGTTTTTTTCTTTCGAGCCTTAATTTTCACTTTTGAGTACAACAGATTCGCGAGGTCTACTTGGGTCAGTTTACATTTTGTAGTCTTGTGTTATACCTCCTCTTGTCAGTCAAAACTCTAAGTTAAACATATTTAAACCTTGAAGTCTGCTCTGATACCCCAGACGCAGGAGTCCCGTCACTCGCTTCCTGAATCTGCGTTTAACTTTCTCAACGAGTAAGAGGTTTCAACAAAGGTAAGATGAACAGTGTTGGAAATTTACTTCTAGCAGTAGGTGAAATAATGTGGAGTAAACCTGTACAAATCTTCCGGGGTTTGAGCAGCCAGGTCACGGTTGATGAAGTTAAAGTCGCTTGCTGTTTTGTTTATTATCGTCCTGTGGTTGACACAGAGACCTGAATCTCAGAAGACGGTAGACCGCGAATCTTTTTTCGTTCAGATGAAGTATAACATTATCAAAGTAATTGGATGCTACTTTTTACGACGAGGCCACAGTACCTTACACTTCGCTGCACTCGGCGCAATGCCGTTCAACTGACACTAGCTCCAATGTTTGTCGAGATTTGACTAAACTTTAGGTTCACCTGCCGGTCACGGCTGAGACCCCAGAGCTCAGTCCCGTCTGCACATAACAGGCAGCTTGAAGAAAAAAGCCTCGGCATTTGGACAGCATATGATAAATGGAAATGGTCCTTAATTGGCCCTTGCAGCATCCCGCACGGGACTTTTCCATAGTCAAGCAAAGGTCACTAACACGCACAAAAACGTGCGCCCACGAAGATAAGTTCCCAAACACCTCAATAGATTTACCCCGGTTTCACATCACTGTGGCTCAAGAAGAATTACGTTGCGTTACATTCTATCGAGGGTTCAAAGAAAGACCAAATGACAGTGTCTACTTTGTCTTCAGTATCAACTGCTGTAGACCACTGCCAATGACCACGCCTGAAACTGCGCTGTTGAAGAGTGATCGCTCCTTTTCTTTGGATGTTTCAGTCGACCTCGACAACACCACCGTCCATCACCTTTAAACAGACACTGAGAAAAGAAATAGGATTGTGGCTGGGGGCCACGCTACGCGCACTGCCGCTGTAGAGCGGCGTTAATCCACATTGTTTGCAGTCGGCGAGTGGCTAACCTCCATCCAAAGATCTTAAAAATAAGCCACTCGGGACTGCAGCTGGGTTATCTGTATAATGTTTTGACAGTCATTGTGGCAGGTTGTCAAATCCCTCAGACTTGTTAAGGCATATTTTCTTAGGTTTTGCGGGAACAATGATAGGACTGAAGTCTGCGCCGTTAAACAGAGATAGCCCACTGGGCGTATCTTTGATAACATTTTCAAGGCCACCTATTTAAATATCGCAGCAATGGTTTACGAGACTTGCTGGCTGTTAGTCAGGCCAGGGTTTGTAGGCAGACTAAGAATATCTGGCTTTTCCAAGACGCTTTGGGACAACCGTCGCTTGCGGTTTGGTCAAAACGATGAAAATGTGAAAAACTGCAATTCAGGTTCGTCACTGCGAAAGGCCTCGTCACACTTGTTTTATGCAAGCCTATGCTGACCGTGAGCTTCCGAGGTCGTGGTCGCATCAAGACAAAACACTGGCCGCAAGTGAATTACTTGGTTTGTCTTCCAATGGTATGGTATGGTGTGTTACTTTAATTAGCCGTTATTGGAAGGAAAAGTTGGTCGCTTTGCCGAAGATGACCCAAAAATGCTGCAAAATACATCTCAAGAAGGTAACGGCGGTAAATCCTGAGAAGTTGTTGGAAAAAACCCATGAATGTTCGCGTAACTCCTCCTGAAGTAGTTGCGTAATATTGGAGGACAAACTGCCACCCCAGAAGGAGCACCCATAACCCAGAACAAAATCAAAGCGTAATCACAACTTAAATGCTTCGAACCTACAGTGTTGAGGTTCTCCACCAAACCGGACTCCTTAGTGAAGACTAATTCTAAGCCAGATGGTGCAGTACTTTGGCGCCATTTGATGGGAAACAGCTTGTTTTCGAATATAACTCATTAAATGTTGGTGCAGAGATAGGATTTACTGGGGGGGTTTCGACTCGAGTGCATATTACAAGCTTGGAAATCACTGCATGGATGATTAAAATTTCTCAATATTAGAATGCTTTCTGAAGACAAGTCAGTGACCCCTTGTAATGCGGCGGTGAGCTTGTCTTCTCATGTGTGTCACTTGTTTTGACTTCCTTTACTGTTATCAGTCTTTGAGGCAAATAACTGCTGCACTAGTCTTAAGACAAAGAAGCGTGCAAGGATGCCATCTTTGTTGGGTATGCAAAACTCAGGCGGACAGAGATCGTAAAGTTTGGGAAGAGACTCGTAGGAAAAATATCGCGGGCCAGTGACCAACTTGGCGGCTAGTTGGCATACAGGTTCATCGTCTAGCATGTGTTCATCCAAGCCAAAATATACAACTTGATCAGTGCAAACAAGCACTCTTCTTAAATAAGCCCCCTAAAACGCTTTAAAAATGTAGCGAGGGTGGTAAAAAAACATTTCCGGTAGTCGCATTCTGGTGTAATTTTTGATGGTTTTGGTTTTCCACTTATTTTTTTTGAGCTGAGATTTCATTTTGTAATTTCCTCCCTGAAGCGAGAAAGTCAGCTAACCCCGCGTTTTGTTAGTATGGCGTACTTCCTCAGTACTTAGGTGTTCCAAGGCTGAACAACAATGCACGAGGTCGACGCGTTTATTCATGGTTTATACTGTTACATATATTTCGATAGGGAAGGCTAAATTTTTGTAATTGTTATTTTTGATAATAATGTTAGTATTATTTCGTTGGACTAACTCAACGACTCGTGAGTCTGAAGAATTACAACGCATCGCCATACTCAGCTGTTTTGGTGAATCAGCTGAGTTGCTGAGTTGTGTTTTCGTATCAGTCGTTTTTGTCCTCACATATGTATAATAATATTAACTTTATATTGACGGCTTAACCGTTTATTAGTGCGTTCTTAACGTTTCTTTCACCCGCACCCGACGACGATTCTAAGCTGTTTCGGCTACCCACGTAGACTGTGATGTTAGTAGCTTCAACTTTATTAGAGATGGCCCTTCCATTGTGGTTCATTCAACTTGAAGCTGAAGTTGGGGACGGTCGAATTTCGTATGACTGAGCAAAGTTTAGTCAGCTAGCGTCCAGCTTACCGGAGGAGATCACGAAACAACTTTGGGATGCGCTAGTGAACCAACCAACAAAGAACCACTGAAAAACACTGCCAGAAGTGATAAGAAATTAAGTCCCTGCGTCGGAGGACGACCGTTTATGGTGGCTCTTCAGTTAACTAAGGCAGGTCTGAAAATTGCAACCGCTTTTGAACAGTTCTCGCGTATACAAGTCTGCCCCCAAAAGCTGCAAGCAAGGGGACTACGAAGACAGCAAACGTGATCGTGCTTTCTTAACGATACCAACCCTTACTAAAGGCACCGAAAATGGGATATCAGGTAGTGGAGGATTTTCAACCATTTCTTAACCATGTGAGTGTCCTAGTGCAGAAATTACGCCTCATGCAAAACACTCCCGCGCAAAGTAAATGTGAGGACCCCACACCTGCATCAGATATTGGAGTTCAGTGGGCCAAAGCCGCGGTTTCGCACCGCGATTTCAGCAGATTTCTTCAGGGTCATCCGGCGCGAAATTTGTCCAGCAGACCATCCAGGCGTATACAGCAGCAGATGACAGACGGCTACTGTTGGCATCCACAACGCTGCGTTGTCCCATCCACCAGGAGCATCAAACCATTCACCAAACAAACGACCAAACCGGGAGCTTCATTTTCCGCCTGTAATGACGACTGGCGTCGTCGGCGCTGCGCCTTGTCGTCTTATTTTTGTACTGGATATAGTGACAGGAAGAACGTTCGTAGCTGACACCTTAACGCAGGTTGGTGCCTTCGTTCACAGAACAACTAAGGTCACATCTGTGCAAACATTAGTTGCATTCAGCAAACGTCGTTCCTATGACCACTTCTCTGCAGCGATCTCTAACCCTTAATTGTCTCCGGTAGACATTTTGTTTAGTGATCCCAAGCGCTGCGTCATCGTTTGCCACAAACGGTGCAATATTCCCTTGAATTTTCTTTCCCATCATCTACTTTTGTTCCGTGGGCAGTATGATTGATGATATCGTGACGTCTATTTGATGTTCGCCTTGACCGCCGACTTGGATCCGAAAACTTTTGCTTATGTTCGATTACTGACGGCTAAAAACTCTATTGGGACGCTCCAAATTGAACGCATGTAATACTTTCCATTGGTTCCCTATCTCTAATAATGTGCATTTATTGATATCTATATATTTTCCACTAGAGAAACATTGCTCGGCTGGTTCTCAGTGGCCATCAGCTTGGCATGACCTAGGGGTGTTAAATTCTAGTGGTACCCAGGTGATATCCGAAGTAGAACTCGGGACAGACCCTAGAACCGTCATCGAGCCGTACTGCGATCAATTCTAACAGTAGACGAAGTACAATCGTCACGCGTGCGACTAGCGGCTTTCCTTTAAGTGGTTCACACGACTCGTAGGAGCACCAGATTATATCCGAACGCTCACCTCTAATGTCACACACTACATCAGAACTGAGGGGTCTCTCGTCTCAGCAGAACGTCGCCGGCTTGGTGAAACAAACTGTAACTGGCCGTACCGGGGTTAGAGTACATAGTTGAACCAGGAATGACACTCATTTCCTAGAATCCGTGGGCCTCAGTTTTGCATTTATTTCTTAAATCGGAAGATTGGTGCCCGTGCAGTGATTACCACAAGATAAATTTGGTAGGCGCTCATCATCAGATTCCGGCTATCAAAAATGATATATATGGGTCCGCACTTAACAGTTCTTTCATCCCTTTCGAATTCCCTCGGATTCCATCCGACCCAGCAACGCGGTCCAAACTTTTCAACGATTATTTCATGAAGTGGCACGCAATCTGAACTTAGTCTGCACTATGTGGATGGCATTCTGATAGCTAGATCCTCACAAGAGGATTGCCCCACGCACTTTCTCGACCAACTAGACCAAATAGCCCAACTTGTCGTTACATTTATCCTGCTGAATTTGAAAAAGTTAAGGGCGAAACGGCGTCGTTGGGTCACCAAATTTCGAAAACTCGAAGTCACAAAACCATCCGTGGAATTTGACTGTCAAGAAGGTTGTTTCCTATAGTCACTATACAATCGTGCCTGTCTATGCAGTAAGAGCACTTCTTATCATCTCAGAATTTCACATCTGTTTTTAGCGGCCATCTTGCGATGACAGAATTTGGATGAACTAGACGACAGCCGAATCCCAGTGTCCTATTTTCCGTCACCTTCCGCAATATCAACTGTATTACATGCATTTTGTCTCACATGTGCTTTTGATTTCTTTTCTTTGTGACATGCATTTTTTCTGTCGCCTAACGGGAGGTTGCAGTCTTCTGACCAGTAATTGTCACTATTAATATCTATCTACACTGCGTTGGGGCTACAAGCGTCTAAGATTTTTAGGTTTTCACCCTGAAAACTTTGTCACTAAGAAAGGATGCGATCCATAGCAAAATCTCCTCAAGAATGCAATAGACCCCCGGTTCATTCGCCACAGGGCCGTGCGCGACGCGGTCATAGGGCCAGGCAAAATCAGAGAGGGTACCGAATGAGATACGGCCCATGCTTGTGACCACTGTCAGTCTACTGATTGGGATCGACATATAGTTTACGAACAATATATCCGGAAGGAGATCATACTGGGTAGGACAGTAAAAGTTATTTGGGAAAAAGTGTTCGAGGATATCGCGATTTCATGGACGTTCACTTATCCCGTGTGATGTGCTAATGAAGCTGCTCGGCCCACAACTGGCGGGTAGTAGGCTGTCTCTGTGTCTCCAGAACTGTGACAGCCGAAGTCGTCTGCACATATAAGTTATGGAGGGGCGCTGTCAAATCAAAATCCGCCCTTCTGAGGAACCCGCAGTGAATAGCGTCCGGAAAAATTGTGCCATAACGACTGGTCTCGAATAAAAGAGGTTCTGAAAATTTATCACAAAGACGCCATATATCAGGTGTGTTTTTGAAATTTGGCTGCGGCAGACTTGGATGTCAGTTTGGTGAAGCCACGTTAAAGGCAGCTGAATATTACTCCTTGAACACCTTAGCAACTATTTGGGAGTTGGCGGACGTTTCTCCAAAACAAAACCGCAAAACGAGCGTTGATGACTTGTTTCCCTGGCGGCGCGCGCATTTTAACAGAAAGCTCATTTTCTAGAGCTACCAGTGATAGCATTTTCTCTACCCGTTTAGTAGGTTGACGGATTTTCAGTTCTCATCTGTTTGATACAGTGCGAAAGGTTTCTAGGTTCCCCGATTAGCTTTTCAGCCTTTGCTTAGGCATGAGCCAAAAACATACTCCAAGAGGGCGCATGCTCCACGGAAGAGGTGACCGAGAGAAGGACTTCCGTAGTTTGTGGTGATCAGATGCCCTATCAACTTTGCGCATGGATAATTTGAAAGGCGGTCGTTTGGTTCTACCAAAACTGATTCGAGGTTGGCTATATTAAGAAAGCACCTCGATGCGTTTAAGTCTTCTTTCTGGGAGGTTTGAAACGAAGTCTTCTTTGCGGATTTTTGGAGTCGGTAACGGATACAGTCAACACCTAGTACCAGTTGATCATTAAGCTCCATCGGTGGTTTCACGACTACCTTAACTTCCTAGTGAGCTTTTTTCCTCGTTACTAGTTCAAGCAAGGATGGTATCCTATCTGGTCGATGTCTTATAGATCATTTAACATGTTTCATCCAGTCCTTTTCAAAGACACTAATTGTTGGCGATTTCGAAAATTTGCTGCTTTCGCCGATAATAAATATGTGAGAAAGGCTGTGTGATCGAAAAACTATCTCAGTAAGCAAGAATTATCTGTTCGTCTGATGTGCCGCATGAAAGCGAACGGTATATACCACCAAAAACTTGTGTGTCGTGAATGCGGAGCTGAAGTCTTAGCTAGAGTTCGCCGCATTTTCCAAAGTGGTATGAACCCAATAACAGTCGGCTTCGGCAGCTTGTTGAAAAAAAGACAGTGGAGCCTCTAGAAAGTGCAGAGATAATGTGTTCGAAATGATTAGTACCCAGGAATGTGCACCTTATTGCCACTGTTGTTCACGGAAAGTCAGGTCAATGTTGGATTGAGCATACGAATCAAGTGTGAGTGCGCCTAGATGTCCGAGAGGACCGAGGCAGATAAACGCAGTGCTGGAGCTTGAAAACGAACCGATTTTCAACAGAACGTATATGAAATGAGAGAGGCAGAGCAAGAGAGGAGGCTTTGTGACCTGTGCGACCGTCGTGGACCGTTCTCTCAGTTACACGCAGCTCCGCAGGTGGTTTGATAATCAGGAGGACGGGGGTATTGGAATATTTTGTGGCTAAGGGCGCGTCGGTTGAGTTTTCGGGGTAGCTGTTGTCTCCACTTTGGGGGTGAGGACTTACACCCTCGCTTTGGCTTGACGCTTGTAACAATTTTGTCCAGCTGTCAATGAGGGTAGATAACTATGGAATGAGAGCAGTATCCAGGAAAAGGGGCGATGTTCCGATGTAGTGGCCGTTTAAATAAATGGATGCGGCAGTGGCGCAAACATGGTGGGGAGGGCCTGAAACGAAATAAAAGAAAACCTGTTGGTTTTTTCTCAGGAGGCGGCCAAGACAGAGTCAGACTTTATTTAGTCTGTCTTGATTGATTTTCAATATCTGGAACGCGCCACCAGAGCAGATCGTGCTGGTATGGATCCAGTGATCGCACGGCCTGTCCAATCACACCAGCTTCAACTGTGTTTGCCCGCGCGTTCGTTCTGTGACCAGGCTTCCGTATAGGCTTGGTATAGGGAGCCTAATGCGAACTCAGTATCATTTTCTTCAGTCATGCAACTAATTGCGTGCGACGAATATTTGCCATTTTTTAACGACCAGTCTACTGTTCTACTGTTCAGGGTTCCTTCCCTTACAATTTTCTTAGTCCTCTTTAACGTGTTCGAAGCTTCTGCACACTTTTTGCCCGGCGGTCTTTCGAATGACTCCTAGTGGGCCAGACCTCATGTTGCGCTCTTTCCTCACCACCCCTTGGTTGCCGCAGTTGGTCCAATACTGACCATGGCCCTGTGGAATTGAGTTGTTACCGATCTTTAGGAACGGAATTCTAAACTGTTAGTGGACGAGTATTAAACATGTATCCGCTTGTTTAATACACTGGAGCTCAAAACTGTGGCCATCAAGCGGCCTCCGGAAAAATAGATCTCAAATTTCTATCAATAACCCTCTGTCCAGCTCCTCCGCCAAAGCGTCTATAAACGCCAGGAGATTAGTAAAACGAGGCGCACCTTTTGGAAAGCCATGCTGGGAAGTTCTGAAAAGTCTCCGCGCACGGAGGTATCTGCAGATCCGCTTTCGTGAAGTGCATGCAAAAATTTTGTTGATGAGGCTAGTCAGGTTTGCTAGTTGGCAATCTTCTACGACTAGTCGATTATCATCATTTGGGACCACCGCCGAGGGTGTACTACTGCGCGGTTGTTTCACCCGCTAGTGCAAAAATACTTGAAAGATAGCGCGTTCTTTTGTTTCAGAAAGACGTATCCTTGCCCTAGCTCAGCCGTGCTCTGTATCATGGTCTGGTGGTACTCGTCCCGAGGGCTCTTATTTTCACGAATAAATCTTGGTTGGTGTTCGTTTATTCCACCTCCAGGGTACAGCCGGCTCTCCCATCGACGTCCATTTGCCAGCTGGTAAGTTACCTAGTTACAGGGTTAAGTCCCTCTAACTTCCGTTTTTGAGATCCTGTCGGAAATCCGCCTGGAAAGCGTGCGTGAGATGTTTCAGTGATATCAGTGAGATTTGACGCATTTTGTCCTGTCAGTGTTGTTCAACCTTTGTGAACGCTTCCATCCATGCACCATAATTCATACCTGTCCGTGTTAGCAAACAGACGATTTACCGCAGTGTCCACTCAAAGCCATGGAATGCAATATCTTAAGAATGAGAACTTAAGCGGACGTCAGCTATTCGTGGAGTGTCACTAGGTTGTAGGCAGTAACTAATGGATCTGATTTAGAGACCATCTTTCTTGCTGTCCGTTGGCTGTAGCCCGTTTGTCTGGGGAGCTGACGATATAATGAACCTGCTGAGCCGCCTGCCAGACCAGTTCACTAAGGAGACATTTGGAAGTGTCCACGAAATTATGTCCACCATCACCTGTAAATTAATATCCACGTCTGCGCTCCCTCCTTGCGGAGGAACATTGATATGTTAACAAAGGTTCAACGTGGGGCCGAAAGCGCATTCATGGAGTATCTCAAAAATTCTACCAGCATCGGCTTCGTACACTGAATCTGCCTGGATATGAATGCCTGCGAGCCCGTGGGGCTTCGTTGTTTCTTCACAAGATCCCTACTATGGGTTCCACGCAAATCGACGAGTTCACGACATAAACCTCGCGCAACCTGCGTGGACACAAGCTGAAATGAAATAAATAACGTCCACGTCTTCTGCGTAGAGATTATTGCTTCCGTGTGTGTGCTTGCCCCTCGTGAAAATTGTTACCAGAAAAGACTGAAGGCGGCTAGTATTCATTCATTTGGACGGAGACTTGATATGCACGTCGAACAGAATAGCCCGAACGCAGTTTTTGGTATCCTAGCTGTCGCCATTGGTGGGGGCGCGATTTAAAAGAAATATTGAATAACTGGCTAACCACCTGTTTGTTTGCTGCTCGTCTTTCTTTATTTGATTGTTTTGTAAATGTCTGCTTTTTCTTTGATTCCTTCCTGCTGCAAGTCTGAATTATGATTGACGCTTAAGATAACTCATTAACACCGTTGCTACCAATTACAAATTTTTCCTGTTTAACCTCGCTTTTTACTTTTCCTCTGCTTCACGCCAAAAATACAACCGACGAAGCTACTTCGAAGATAAACCGGAATCTGTGATTTTCTGTTTCAGTCTACAGCCGTTGCTATGAGTCCCGTTTTTCTGTTTATCCTGGCAATGTGTTTTCACTGAACTCACACAAGTTGGCTACCACACAGGACCCGGACCACCCGAAAATGCCAGATTTCAGGTTCTTTGATCATTACGAAGCCTACTGCTCGGGGTCAATTCTCCTTTCCCGTCGTTTTTGGGAAAGCCGTGATATGATTAGGGGCGACAGTCTGGTGGGAGATCTGCAGGTGCCTTTCGGCAGTAAGTGGACATTGGGCAATTTGGCGGCAGGCATGATATGAAAGGATTCCGGCAAGGTGAAGAAAGATAGAAGAAATAAAGTCAGGGTGCCGCCCGATTTAAAAACACCTTTGATGATGAGAAACGCCATAACGGTCCTGCGGGATAAAGTCAGCCAGCTGGATGCAAATTTTTAAGTCGCAGGCGGATATGAAAGACGTTGACGATGTAGTCAAGCGATTAAAACAAAGTATTGGTCATGCAGCTGACAGGAGTAGAAACGTGGTGATCCTAAGCGTTCCGGAACCCTTCAAAGAAGATAAACCTCAAAAACAACATGGTATGCAATATCACCTGGTAAATTTGCCGAGGTTGGTCAACATTCTTAAACGTGTAGGTGGTAAAAAGGTTTAAAGTTCAGGGAGTGGTTGGGCTGGCAGGTGTCAGGGTCACTGAAGTTGGGCCATTACTGATTGAATTTGCAATTCATTGTCATAAAGACAGATCCTCGTATGTTGCGGGAAGTATCTGTGCCGAGCTTCACGAGTAAGTCACGATCTTACCGGATGACTGCCAACTGCTGAAACGGATACTGTCGCTCTTCAGGTGGCCGGAGAAAGGAGCAGTTAAGTGCCTCCGGCTCAATCGGGGTGCACATTTATGGAATCGATGCATGCTAACCGAACGGAGTTAGCATATCCACGGCAGTAGTTGAAAATATCAGTAAGGCTTCATCGCGTTCTCATGGTGTTACCTTCGAGAACAGCTTTATTGCTGCAAAGTCAAGTACTCAAGTGGCCCCGTGTCAGCATCTTCGCCCCTTTTATAACCGGGACAGGCGCTCGAACGTAATATACTAGGTAGCTTCCTCCAAGTGTTGGGTTGACGCGATGCCAACGGTACATACATCGGAGGGATGAGTGTGATCTACACGAACGCATGTAGTGTAGGAAATGAGTGGAGTGTACTTAGAGCGGCCAAGGAAATAATAGCCGTAACCTCTGTCACGAAGATCTGGTCATGACGGTAAGTTGATATTGCCAATCCACTTTCACCGGGGTGTTGTCTCTATCGTTGGTTAGAGGCCGATTCTTGTCCCGCTAAATGCTTTGTGATGCGCGTTGCAGCCTCAAAATACAAAATGCTTCTGCAAGATTGCTGTAATCATGCAGATTCACTGTTAGATGATGAAATCATAGAGGTTGTGGACCGGTTTGTGTATTTGGGAAGCTGCATCGGCGGAGACGGCAACGGTATAAGGAATGAAATAGAGGCGCCCACCTCTAAGGCTAGAGCGGTGTTTGCTAGACCTGGGACACCTCTGACGACAGAAAGTTATCTCTCTTAAGCCTAAGGGTCGCGTATATCAGACAACAGTGGGGGCCGTACTACTTTATTGCAGTGAAATCTGGCCGCTCAATATAGAGAACATAAACCGTCTTCAGATATTTGGCCACCTATATTTGCGTTTGATCCCTGGTATTCGGTGGCCCCAGCAAGTAGGCAACGGTGAGGATGGGAAGCTGATATTTGATACTGACCGTCAAGGGAGCTCTTTTGTTTAGCCTGTTGATTCTTACCAGAACCGATGAAAGCTTTTAGGATCACCCCAACTGAAACTGAGGATGCCACGGCGAAACGTCCCCCTGGATGCTGTAACCACCAAACCTCCACGAGTGTCAACGTTGTAACTGAGATACCCACCCACGACCAGTGGTGTGCACAATGCCAATCATAACTTATCCCATACCTGTACCCCACCGGTCAAACTATGGTACCGTTGGTCACATATATATATCTCACGTCTTGAAGACACCAAATACTGGCCAAACATTTCTTACATTATTACATGTAACTCACTCTGCACAGACGCCAGGAACCCCCCATTTGAACTCGTCCCTTGTTTACATAGTGCCGCCTCATTTGACTGTTTACGCTACCATATAATGGGTTGATATTTGCTGAAGGTCAAGTTTCGCGCATAAAATTTACTTGATTGTGAGTTGTATAGTTTGACAAACGTTGCTTGTTTATGTGCAGAACCAGTTTTATCAGGGTAAACCATTAACATTCCATCTTGCTCTGCCCAGAATCAAGATGTTTACAGCCACCCCGATAGACTGCATATAAACGTGGATAGTGGCATATTCTACACAGTCCTTACACTTGAAAGAGCTTAGACAATCAGGTCAAGTAATTTGAAAGCCAGCTAGTCGTTTGCCACACCGAGCACTCATCATCGACACTGCGGCCGATTGGCGCAAGGTGCGAGGTGGACAGGCGATGACCTGGCGTAGACAAATGAAGTCGTTCACAAAGAGGTTGGTCACTGTAGATCGGGTTCGTTTCTCGGGCTGAGGACCTCGCGACTCATAGAGTCGGTGGCTTGAAACATTAGGTGAAATGGCGGCTAACCGAGCTCAGTGGTGTGAATGTTGTCAATGTTTGCCCGAGTTGTATGTGAAGTGAGTGCACTTAATGACTCAGGGCAGTAAAAGTGGTAAGAAAGCTGTCTTGCTGATGACGCCTTACTTTCACTTACAGGTTGGTAGTTTGTTTACAAGGTGTATGTGCCTTGATGTTGTATGTTTGGATATAGACGTAGCTGTTTTTAGTTGTTAGGTCCATTCCCCCCTTCCTTTTTTTCTTCCCTCTTCCTAAATAGGGTCTGTTTCTTCTTCTTCGTGGTTGCGTGGCAGTTGAGCATCAGTGTGAACCATTGATGTATTGCTGTCTCTGATGGTGGTGATGGCAGATAGACAAGATGGCCGGGTTGCCGTTGGCTTATTTCATTTTATGGCCCAGTAGTACGAGTAGACAGCCGATGGATGGCTTTCTGTTTGCTCGCCCAACTTACAGAGCACTACGATGTTTGTAACGGGCTTGTACAAAATTTCCATGAAGTCTGGAGCAAAAGGTGAATCGTCGCTTGCAGCCCTCCAGAATTAAATAGGTCACGCTCATGATGTTCCCCTCCTGGGTGAACTTTTGTTCACGGAAATGAATCCATTGGTGGAGCATTCCCAAGGGGGCTCTTCTGGAGAAGCCCTGGCTAGACTTCTTTATACCAAAACAATAGAATAGCACGTGAGCCAGCCCACATGGTGGGGGCTTCGTCAAACGCCCGCTGTACTAGATTCGGTGAACACCAGGAACCCAAGCGGTGGCCTTTGATGATAGCCCCCCTTAATGGGTGCAACTACTCTTGAAGGTCAACAGCTCGACGGCTTCTGATGAATGGCTTCGAATATAAAGTAAGCCGAGTATTGAAGAGTTTGTTGGAAAAGCCGTTTCCATACCTTGGATGACTGGCGTGTGCGAAGCTAGGTCAAATGTAATAAAAATCTGAAGAAGAGTATAAGCGAACATTAGAGATCTATCAAATGAGTTTACTCCGCCTCCAAAAATCAGACGATACGGTACACTGCCGTGGAGAAAGAGGAAGGTAACTGGAGCCAAAACCACCGGGCGTAATGTATGGAGAAAAGTCAAGTCAGCGGGTGAATACAAACAATATTATGGTCATGAGCAAACTCGAAATAGTCAGTCGAGCCCAGAAGTAATGCAGGCTATCGTTCGGGGAAAATCTTGCGAGGCGAGCTGGATAAAACCCAAAGGCTCATTTCAATTTGGTTCAATGTAGAGCATCCACGTGAGTGGTTTTTAGCCACATTGAGGACGAACGTGGATTGCTAGCCACAGCGAGCAAGAAGAGACGGGAGTTCTACTCAAGTTCGTTAAAAGGTGTGCACTGGGAATAGCAGGCGATGTATCAACGACAAAGCCGCCTCATCGAAGGAGCCTGATATTCTACTAATCTTATACAAGGGGTAAGTACGGCCGCATTTAGAGTACTGCACCCAGGCCTGGTCGTGCCTAGTGAATGATAAGCAAGCACCAGAGTAAACTCAGAGTAGGTTCATGAGGCTGTTTGTGTAACTCAAGTGAATGGACTATCCGGGCTGACCCAGATGACTTAACATTTTCTCGCTCAAGCGAAGGCACATGAGTGATCATCTCAGGTGATTTCATGCTGCTGAAGTGAACGTCTGTTACAAGAGAGTACCTGTTTCCTTGTGTTGTAACTCGGTCGATGGTCAAGAGCATAAACGGCTTCCCCCACAGCGAAACCCTTGATAGGGTTTGGGATGGGCACCTATGTCGTCACATTCTTCGGAATAGGAACGTGATGGATACTGCAAGGCTTGCGACTCTCAAGAGTTCAGGCTGGTGATCCGCCATCGGCAGTTGCAGAGTTGGTGGGTGTGCGGTAGACGGGCAGTAAATCAAGTGGCACTTCGTTTGCGGATCCCTCCTAGCGAGGCTCGAACAGCGTGCGTTTGGAGGTGTCAGTGGAACGTTCAGCTTTACCTTTGGACTGCGAATGATTGAGCGGACAACGAGCATGTTGAAGGAATGAACGTCGCCAAGCGTCCTCGACGTGAAAATGTGAATTTTGTTCCGTTGTCTTATACGATAGTGCCAGGAAGTCTATGCTGGCTGAAAATGCGACGTAAAGCAGCGAATGTTTTTAAGGATATCGTCAAAGAAAGTGCGACTATCCCAGGCCAATTAGAATATGCATCGACCAAGACGAGGTAGGGTACCCCATTTACGGAATCAGTGAAATCCAAGTGCAGGTGTGACAATGGATTTTCGGGTGCTTGCCAAGATATGGAATCCTACATGGTGGGTAGTCTGGCAACCTGTTGACATCTTGAGCTCTGTTTTACCAGATCTTTGACATGGTAGCTTACGTTGGGCCAATATGCCTACTTATGAATAATGGCCTTCATCTTTCCGATGGCGGGATTATCAGAATGGGACTGTCTTGGCACGGGGAGGTGGAGAGCGGCTGCTATGACCACGTCATTACCAGATACTGTCCAACAATGTAATTCCATCAACGAGCCACATGGACGGTAAAATTGGCTGAGCTCATAAGCAAGAGGATTCGTGGGCCATTTGGTTTGGACGATATTCGTGATCTGGGTGAGGATCTGATTCAGTGTCGCGGCACGCCTGGTGTCGACGGCAGTCACCGTGGTTCCACGACCAGCATCTGAAAGCTAACGGCAAACGTTATCCTCTATTGTCGAAGTAGCAATGGCGGTGTCTTTTTGGGCCCGCGCTGATTGCCGATGAGGCGCCATAGACTATTCGCTTAGCCGAACTCGTCAGTGTGATGGTAGTGAATGTCAGATTCATAGTCAGGCAAAGTTGTTGTCTACCGCTGCAGTCGATTTGCAGAGTAAACCGGAATGCCCTTCTTCGATCCAAAAATAAACAGTAGCGGCTTCCGCTTGGTTAGCAGGGAAAAGTACCAACCGCATAAGAGTGAATGAGACTCCTCCACAGCGGAAATGATTGAGAGTTTCTCTTTTATGTCTACCGTAATTGTTCTGCGTGGCGTTAACCATACGAAAGACGTGAGCAATAGCCTCCTCGGAACCATCCGGGAAAATTTGGGGATTGAAAACGTAAGTTGAGGCATCCGCCGCGACCGGAATGAATTGGTTTGGGTCGTATCGCGTCAGCTAGAAGTCGGAAGTGAACATCGTCTCGATTCTGGCTAAATAACCCTCGCAGTAAGGACAGCGGCAAAGTGCAGTATCTTTTCATAGTATATGGCTGAGCGGGGCATGAGCAACGTGTATGATTGGTAAGGAGGCACTGTAGCAGCCGATGAAATAAAGAATGAATAAAAGTGTGTGGACATCTTCGGGTGACGGCATCCGTTGAATTGTACAAATCTTCTCGGTGTCTAATTGACGCCAGCAGCGTCAGAAATGTAACTCAGATACTTGATAGATCACGAAAACATTGGTCAATTCTGCGTCCACAAAAGGGATCCATGCCCTTGGGCACGTCGGAAAACTTCGGCGATTCGGTCCAAAGATGCTCGTGTCAGTGTTACCCTGACCCGTTGTTAGAAATCGGATGTCTCAATCGGAGTGAGATTTGAATATTTATTTGCGCACTCACGCGGCTACAACATCCATGATTTTCTGCAAATGTTGACTGGTTTTCGGTGAAAATTCGCAAAGCGTCTTGTGGCTAAACACACTGTCTATTCGGGGTCTGCATCGTCCGTGTTCTCCTTGGTTCTTGCCATTTGTGGGCCAATCGGACGACGTTTCTATTCAGCTTACACGTTCATCGGTTTTCGCTCCATTCAATCGCGCTTGAGTTCGGTAGGGTTCACTTATAACACGGATTTCATCAGTTTTCCGCTGTTGAATCGTTCGCTAATGATCCAAGGCAGATCTTCGAAACGATTAATGAGCAGACGCTCGTGAAAACTGGACTTAATACGGTACTAATTGAATCAATGTAAATGAAAATTAAATATCTCACCTCGAATGTGAAAAAAATCGTCACAAATTAAACAAAGAATTGCCGGTAAAACAACACTGACAACTAAACACCGCTCAGTAATGAGGGACGATAGAATGGAATTGATTTCACCCAAACACATGGTGATCGGTTGGGTTGGAGCGAAGTGACTGTTCACGCATCGAGGAATGGTAAGAATCATAGGCTGCTCCAGAAAGAATATGAAGGAAGAATGTGTTATTTTGACATTTAGAAATGTACAGGGGTCGGACTAAATAAGAGCAAAAGGAAGGGTTTTAGCAGCTGGTGTAAGAATAAAAGTGGTTGATTCTGTATATTCCTAGAAAAATAATCAAACATGAGGCCAACCTTTCAACGCCAATCAAACAAAGCACGGCAATCTCAAAATTAATGCAGCAGATCTTAACAAAGTCAACACTGGGCCCTGAAAACAAGCTGGTTTTCCAAACTCGAGGTGGCAGTAATAACGGCGGCGATCGACCGGTTCATTAAAGGGATCAGTACTTTCTGTCTTACATGTGGCTACCTGGTGTTGCTCTGCGGACGCCTCCCGAAAACGAAGTGATGTGGTGTCCCGTCTGACAGTAGTATCATCTGAAGTTCTTACCGATATCTGGCGTGCGTTTCCATTATTACCAAGAAATACCACAGTGGTTACGCCATAAGACCAAACACCCCTGGGAGCCCGTTCGCGGTTGGGAATTACATCGCCTACCTGGAGGTCGCGCGAAGTCTTCAAACATTTAGGTGTAATCTGAAGTATTGCAACAATACTGTGAAATCTGTCCACAGCATAAAATCGCTTGTCGAAATTCTCAACTCACAAATAAGGAAATACGTCAACTTGAACGACAGAACGGCTGTCGTGAGCTCCAGCCCAGGTATCGTTGTTTTATACGGAGCACCGTATTTATACATGACAACGTAAAGTGAGATGGAATCTGAATAAGTCGTCAGGCTGTTGCTTCCTCGGCTTCTGCTTCCATTCGCTGTTATTCCAAGTTGCCTTAAACGATTAAACCATCGAAGGGCTGAGGGAGTTCCAGCAAAATGACTCAAAATAAACGACGGCTTTTGAAAAGAACAAAAACAATAGATCGATTTCCGTATTTCGGTTGTTTCACTGCTTCTGTTGTAAATTAGTATGCGGCCTATGGGCGAGTAAACCGACAACATAATAGCGTTTCGTGGAACGGTAGATAACGGAACGACGTTGAACGGTTCAGAACAACGGACTACGAAATATTGTAGCGAAAAGGCGTTCAATAAAGCACAATCTTTATTGTCCGACTCGCTAGTTCTGACGCCACACGTGCACTCGCGATTTTTAATCGCAATTCCAGTCCACAACACCCCCGGTGTCCGCTCACACATCGCGTGCACTTCTAACCGGTTTAGGTGTGTGATTCACGCCTTCTATCCGGAGGTTTCCTGCCCGCTAGTCATCGTCCGTTGGTCCGATTTCTTCGTGCGATAGCTTGTCCGGTCGCTCGCGCTGTCCTCCGTCTAACCACTATGGGCTTTGACCGTACTCCACAGCCGCGCCGAGATATTCCTGAGAGTGTTGGAATAATCAGGCCTTCAATTTGGTCATTCATTCTATTTCGGCTGTCACGTCTCACCCGTTGGTCTGATCCGGTCGAGCGATGAATCATCCGGTCGTCCACGCCATCCTCCATCCACTCGCGGTAGATTTTTGAGCGCACCTCCCCCTGTGCTGAGGTATTCCACCGAGAGTTGGAATGCTCGCACCACCTGTCTGACAGTCCACCACAATATGTAAGAGTAATACGAATCTTCC
>LUCH01017833.1:0-23501 GCA_013368495.1 Paragonimus heterotremus
AATACCATATTCCTATTTCTTGAACGGATGTAGCGGTGTCAGTATGATGACCGTCTAGTGAGACCAACCCATTAGGTATTTGGCAATCATAGGTGATAATGTACGATTTGTTTGCTGCGAATGTCATGAGCCATGTTTTGCACCATGACTCCAGTGATGCTAAGTCATGTCATATGTTTTGTAGACATGAAGCGAGGTTGCTGGGCCGGCGGAATGTGTAAACGATTTTGATATCGTCAGCAAATAGAAAAGGTTTGCCATGCTTAATAAAATCGCACACGTCATTTACATACACGAGGAAGAGCAGTGGTACCAGAACGCTTCCCTAAATCACCCCACTAGTCACTGGTTTTGGTGTCAAGCAGTGCTCTCCGATTTTGACAGTTTCGGTTCGGCCTTCAAGATAGGACGAAATCCAGCTGTACAAGGGGTCTGGTATGCTAAGGGAAGCTATTTTCGTTAACAGTCGTTTGTGGGGCACACGACCAAGGGCCTTTTGCGTGTCAAGGAGTGTGATAATTACTGTATTCCCTGCATCGGCAGATACCGATATATGGCTTAAAAATTCCAATTGACATGTCACGCGAGGACGCTTACTAAGGAAACCGTGCTGCGTGGGGTTTATAAGGTTTTTTGACCTTGAGAATTCGATGATGTGCGCTTTTATTATTCTTTCAAACATTCTTGAGCAGATTGGTGTGTGGTTGATTGGACGACAGTTACTAATTTCCTGTCTTGGACCACTTTTGTAGCGGGGCATAATGATTGACTTTTCCACTGGGGAGGAAAAGTGCTGGATAGAAGCGATAGCGTGAACAAATTTAGTAGGAGGATGGGTACATCCTCAACTCCTTGCTTGATGACGACTGGTGGGATACCGTCAGGTCCAGGGTGGATTGGGTTTTCAACGGCAACGGGCTGTGAGCGGATACTCCTAACATCAATCGAAATGTTGCACAGAGCATGTGTTGTTTTCAACGGAATAACGGGTAATATGGTGCTCTCCACGCAAGGTGCAGCAGCGAAATGAGTTGAAGATTTCACATATTTCAGTCGGGTCATAATTAACCGTATTATCTTTGAGAATGATGACTTTTAAATGAGGGTCCCTCATGAAATTTTTCCGTTTCATCAGTTGCCTTAGTCTCATGTTCCTATGATCGCTGCCAAGCGCAAGCTTTTCTTTGTTTTCATAACGCAGTTTCGTTTTGCATTACATGTATTCAAACATACTGCTCATTTACATTACTAGGGAGAAGTCCAGTGTTTTTCTAAGCATCAACCCAAGTGATTTAAGTTTGCCAGTCTCTTTTGTAGTTAAGATTTTACCTTGTACATATAAATCAACGCGTTCTGACTTTATGGGGACCAGAATATCGATGCAAAAGTGGTGAGTAATATTCCTCGGTTGCTACCGTTGGGTGTGATATAAGAAAGGATGTATTCCAATGTATAGGTCTTAATAAGGAGGAGTAGGTACTATAATCGCTGAACTTGATCGGACGGTAGAATACAACTGTGGGTGTGATAACTGTATTGAGGTAAAACTGACACTTGACGATATTATGATAGCTTCCTGGAAATTGTTCCACGACGGATATCCTTACGGACGAGATACCTTTCGTGAATATGAGATCCAAAGTATGCTTCTGTCTGGTGGGCTCCAAGACATGTTGGTCTCATCCATTCAGTTGAATGGATGAAGGAAAATCAACTTGCTTTGCAGGAGCTGTGGATGAGGTCCAGGGGATATCTGGCATGTTAAAGTCACCACCTATTAGTTTGTATTCGCAAGGCATGTTTGCTACATTACTTATCACCCCTACAAGGCCATTCAAGTCATTGCTAGTAACATTAGGCGGTCGGTATCTACATCCAATAAGTAGGTCGCGAGAACCTATAGAGACCATTAACCACAACGAGCCCTTGATTTTATTAAGACTAGGCTCGTCAAGTTTAACTGCGGAAAACTGTTCTTTTAGGTAAATGATGCATCCACCGCCTCGTTCTGTGAGACGATCGATACGAAGTATATCATATCCCATGAGGCTTAGTTGTGTGTCTGGATTATCAGGGGAGCACCACGCCTCAGTGAAGAGAATGATATGGGGATTAGACAGAAAGACAAAATATCTGAAGATGGGCATCTTACTAATCAATGATCTTACGTTTATGAGTAATAAACAAATGGAAATGACTCTGTCAGACACAACATTTAAGCTGCTAAAGAACTGCATGTCAGACGGAGCAGCGGGTTGCGAGATATCATGTGCAGAGGTCCGGTCTAGGGGATATATCGACCTTCCACTCATGCTCGGGTGGACGTCGCAAAGGCTTAACTCCGCGACAAGAAGTGCTGGAAGAGTGTCATTATGGTAGGATGAATGAGTGGGACATGGGGAGGGGCCAGGTGGCAGTGGATGAAATACCGGACGATGCACCGAAACGGACTGGGATGGAGGACCTTTGTGCTAGTTACATAATCGGGTGGTGATGTATCTGGGGGGTGCGTACTTTAGGAATTTGGCAACTGGTAGCATTCAAGCTTTGGAAAGAATGATAAGGTATTCTGGGGCTATTGGATAATACATGGAAAGTGCAGAAGCTATTATAATTTTGAATCAACATGAAGGCAGCAGAGGACCAATTGGTCATTTTCATCTGCGAAGCATTATCTCTCGAAATGAGGTTCTTAAAGCCAGATGCGTAGCGTTTATGAGGTACCGCTGATTTACTCTTATGTTGTAGATCTCGAGCACTGTTTTCTAGTAGGCACCGTACAGGTTTCAGTGCTGGTTTGGAGACCTGTTCAGGCGTTTTGGGTCTACGATTGGCAATTACATTCACTCCAGATAATGGAGGGAAATGCCTACAGTACGAAGTGGATGGATTTGCTTGTCCAACCTTCTCTTCATTCTCTAACTTTTAGATATTGCCCCCAACACTGTGGAGAACTTTGAGCAACTTAGTTCCACGGCCCATTCCGGTCGGCGTCTCGGTTGGCTGAGGGAATCGTCCATGAATAGGACAGGTATTTCTGGCGCTGACCATGGGTTTTACTGAAGATAGTTGACCGCGCCTAACGTCAACAGAACTGGACGAGATTTGGTTTTCAGTATTCTTCTGGACGAACATAGTAACGGTGTTGTCAGTTACAACCTGCTGATCTAAGGAAGTTGTGGAGCAGTCTAGACAAACGGTCAAGTCAATGAGGTTATTGGTTTTGTTACTCGAGTTCTTTTTTACTTTGGAAATATTTGTTCGCAATATTTCCCGTTGGAGTGGTGTCTCGTCACCAAACACTTTTATCGACCTAAAATTTGTGGCACGCATAATTTGGTATTGCCTCTTGACGAACTCATTTGCTACAAGTTCGTTTGTGAACTGCAATAACAGTGAACAGCATTTTTGATGTACCTTCTTGCGAAGTCTTACACAATGACAGTCCTGATCTTCAACCCTACTAGCCTTGAGTAAGACCTCTTTTCACTGACAGCTAAGGTATTCCGTCAGGCACGTTGAACACAACCACCTCACATGCACAGCTTATCAGCTTGTGCAGTTCAGTAGCTATTGCGTCAATAAACATCCCAGCAGCTGCGACATCTTCATGGCTAGTAGTGGTAGTCTCATTATGGGTGCTAATGGGGGCATTTAGAATGCTAACTATCGGATTCTACCGGTGCAAACTGTTGGTAAGCTCTTCATACCTACTGTGTGTTTTTCCCATTTCAACCTCTAGGTCCGCTATTTTTTTAACCTGACCCGCAAATACATCGGTAATGGAAACCAAACAGATCTTAGTGTTATTCCTACACTGTATGGGGCTAACATTTACCGTTGGAATCCCCAAGCATCACCAGCACCATTTTTAATGGGGCAAAATGGGTGCTTTTTTTGGGCAACATAGGGTCTCGTGTATAAGTGTTTTTCATGGTAAGTACAAGACACTATCCTATGCTGTATATTTCTCGCATTGTCTCTACTTCTGTTACTGATGTTAGTGCCTAAATGTTATTATGTCTGACTTCCTCGTTTGGTTTTAATGCATTAGTCCATCATAAATTATTACGCTCAGCTTGGTTTAGTTTAGGACGCGGTAGGTTGTGTTGGGTTTTTTTTCGGTGTCGTTGTGCTTTTGCGCAGTATTGACAATGTTCAACAGAAAATAACACATTACCATTTGGTGTCAACGTTTTGCCGGAAGTGTAGGAGGTTCAGGCAACGCAATTTCATTCCGTTGCGCTTTGTACATTATTTCGTACCCCATCCTTTTTATTGTTCTTCACACCTTCAAATCTCCTCAAATTCACATGTACGCTTGATGTTTAATCAGTGTGAATCAAATAAGTCAATTATGCATAATCTCTCCCTAGGGTCGCGAGTCCTGCCTTCTTTCTGCGTTTCTCGTCGCTTTTGTACTGATTTCTGGAGAGTCAAACTCCAGGGCAGTCAACAATTATCCCCATCATGAACCTAGAATCTCTTTGGGCAAATCGACGGGTCGCATCTATTGGAAATCTTCGTTCACGTTAGTGGAACCCTAAACAAGCCACCTTTAAGGATTACTGTGAGTCAGTTAATAATAATAATAATGATAATAATAATATATAGTTCTCAACAAATTTGTGAGAAGCACGCTCGGGGGTTGCGCGATCATGACAGATAATTACATGTGGTACAAATTAACAAATGGATATATAACAAGACAAACATGAAACCTGGTGACAACTGAAAATATAATCAGAGGGAAAATAGTCACAGTTTACAACGTTCGATTTGCACATAAGAAAAAAGATAGTTCGTCTGTTCCACAGATTTAGTCCAAAAAATGAGATGTTACGCTAATTTATCTTTTACAAGGTTAAGTAAAGACGACGTTTCAAATATTTCAATGTCACCTTGGGAAATACGTGCAAAGGTATCTTCGAAGGATTTCGCCATTATTTGACGAAACTTCGAGCGGAAAAATGTTGAAATAATTCAGTTCGGACGAGGGAGGACGGGAAATTCCAAAATCCAGCGAAGAATTGAGCAGACTTCAGCGCGGGGCCCCGGTAACCGCTGGAAAGCGTTGAAAAGTTGAAATTCTCACTAATTGCTCGACCAATATGAAGTTTTGGGTTCCAATTCATCGCAAAAATTTTCCCTGCATTATGGATGCCCGTGGGAATGAGAAAAGGAGCGCAATGTCATGTGTTGGATGGGAAAATGGGAAGTAATAACATGTAATATGATGATTAATGTAAACGTTATATTTTTTGACGAAAACTTTACTCGCTAGTAATATTTTTGTGTTTTCCCAATAAAGTATATGACATTGGCAAATAATTGTTATGGTATTCTGCGATAACTGGGTAACTATAAGCTACTTCCAGACTGATTATCACGTGATAATCAGAACTCCGTCCGACGTTTTGACGTCAGTTTGTTTTATAGAGTTAATGATTAAGCAAGGATCTATATTTCATAGCACATAATGATTACCAGGTGGTTAACGAGGAGGATGACGGAGCAGGAAAGACAGCACGATATTAATTGAGATTTCACTTGGCTTATTGTGTATTTTTGACGTCGGTTTGTTTTATAGGGTCAATGTTTAAAGCAGAATAAATAAATATTTCATAGTACGCAACAGTTACTGATGGTCAATGAGGAGGGTTTGAGGCTGGGGAGAAAAACGCACGATGTGAACTGAGGTTCCAATGATGTCATATAAGGTGAACGAGGAGGACTTTTAACGGCTTTTTGCGGAGTGTTTTTGTACGTTGGTCAAATATACACTCAATACTGTCTACCATTATTTATCGCCTGAATGATTACCAAGGTGAACAGGTTATTACTAATGGGCATATACATATATGGAAAAGTGTATATTTGACATATAGTCCTTTGCTTTGGTTTTCATCGCCTCTAGCTTTGTATAGTATTTACGTCCACTACGGTCTTATATACGCTACTTAGTACCTATCGGACATGAACTCGGCAGCAGCCCGGATGTCAGGATTGGCGACGTTAAGTGATGTGTCGAACGCACATCGTGGGAAAAGAATAGGAACCACTGGATGTGGAGGCCCAGTGAAAGTGTGAGAAGGAGTGGTGCCCGAAGGTGCCGGCAAAAGCTTATCCGCCACGCGTCTAGGTGAGTGTTGGAAGGACAATCGGAACTCAGCTTGCGAATGTTGTGCGTTGGTCGTAGCGGTTAAACCGATTGAGTCCTGAACAATGTATGCTGACACTCGAGATGGAACATCAGCCGCAAAGTAATTGCTGCCAGAAACGTGACATACATGTGACTTAAATTGCTTTATCCGGAAGTAGACGTCTGTAAAAGAAAGCGAGCTGTTTCCAGATTCTGTCAAAGGACTGTTGAAGCACGGCGCCGACCGCCCTGTCTGATGTGACAACAGCCGTACTTACTTCTGCGGCTGGGTTAGAATAATTTAGCAGGGTGGCCGTGGCCAATGCATCCTCAGTACGATTGAACGATTCAGTGGCGGGCCCTGTTAACTCTACGACCCCGTTGAGGTGTCCATGGATTGAATCGGTTGAAAGCTGCATAGGTCGAGCGCAATGTGGAATAAACCGTCTGTAATAATTAACCATCCCGTTAAATCAACGGATGGCAGTTAGAGTTGTGGGACGGGGTGAGTTTCGGATCAATTCAAACTTATCGGTCAGCGGTCGAATACTGTACTGAACAGCGTGACAATCTAAAAACTCTAGTGCGGTTTGGCCAGAGACCCATGCATCCTCATTAATCCCTTAACCGAAAGTCGCTAATTTAGCATAGAGCTATCACAGGTGGATCCGGTGTTGGCCCTACGAAGCGCCTGCAACTTTTAAATCGTCGATGTAAGGGTGAACGCAACCCGAACCTCGTGTGACTTCGTCGATTAAGCGTCGAAACGTTTGTGCGGCCCTTTGTAAACCGAATAACACACTTGGAAGTTCGAATAAATCTGGTGGTGTGGCATTGGCTTTCTTCGCAACATCCTCGTTCGCAGCCGGTATCTGGTGGTAGGCACACACGCGGTCGATTTTCAAGAACACACGGGTACCATGAATGTTGGTCGTGATATTTTCTGTATATGCCGGGGTTTCGTACGCGTCAGATACCGTGGAGCTGTCCAGCGAAGGGTTCCGCGACCTGCGCCATTTTAGGTTTATCGACATATAGAGCAACATACCAGTTCATTGCGGATTGTATTATTTGTCTGTTGTGGTATCTGTTTATCCACTTTGTTGCGTCTTTTCTTTGGATAACTGAAAACTGTCTTATATTTTCCATTGCTTGTTCCTGCCAAAGATGACTCGTGTTAGATCTGGAAGTGCCTGGACTCAGCGAAAACTGACCCAGGCAGTGAGGACTTGCGGCTGTCACAGGTGCCAAATGTACGGGCAAGAGAGCGTGCAGTTTTATCAATGGCAGAAGCGGTATCACTTCAAATGCACTGGCTGCAACGAAAACCAGTAAAAGCAGCTAGCCTCCTCATCTCTTTGTTTGGTCCGCGTGAACTATATGTTTGACAACAGCCACGAGGCTGCTTTGTGCATGACTAGTCACGCGCGCACCACGAAAATTATAGCGACGGAAACCCTGCGAATTCAATTGCTGGACTCCCCCTACCTCCGTATCTTCCTTTATTTCTTTCGCGGAGAGCAGTAGGAACGTGAACCAACGGACTCTGCCTAGAATGAAGTTGAAACTATCGCCCTTAATTGAGTACATCGCGCCTGTCCCTACTTGTGTTACAGCCAACAAGGCAGCATTTGCCCTGTTACATATGGGAGGGAAAGCCCTCAATGAAAGAAGAGATGCTCTATAAATCTGTCATTCCATAACATCTCTAACCAAACAGGCCAACTCAATTTTAGCACCCTTATATTTCCCGGACGACACAAGCCCAGTAGCTGCGAGCCAATGCGACCAAAATGTCACCAGGCCTTTTAGTTGCCTAATCAGCCGTGCCCAACCATGAGAAAATGGTAGGAAAACAGCGGCTTTGAAGTATGTTGAAGCCAACCTGAAAGGTGCGTCTTCCGATCGATCCTAGCGTGATGAAACAGAAACTGCGACACGAGCTTTGAAATAAGCGCTTTGTATTCCTATCCCTGTTGCTTACTTTCACAGATGGATGTTCGATGGGAAATTCCTTGACCTTAGGAACGCACCTGTTCGTTTGTTCCGATAGTTGCACATACTATTGTTTCGTGATTAATGCTGCAATACACGTGCTCGTTGTCGTTTGGTTCGTTCTGGTATTTTGTGAATCAATTGTGTCGCATGTAGCGTGCGAATTTTCCTCACATTTTGACCAATAATCGCTGTGCTTTGTTTGTTGCAGCTATTGAGTGTCTTCGCTAGAGACCGTCAATCTTTCTTCGCGAAAGTACTACATCAGTATCAGAGGTCAGGGCGTTCGGCTGGATTTTAGCATGGGAAGGATGCCCATCGTCTTTGCCATAAATAGTGAATTTGAAGCAACATTTTTGCAGCGATAGAACTCCGACTTCATTCGATTTCTCTGGAAGTTCTCAACTCACATGAACGTGCGCCAACTTTGAGCATTCCCTATGGTTCGTTTGTCTTCCCTGCCTCTGATTTCAATCCAAAGTATCTTCAAAGAATGTTTTGTTTTCTAACTTCAGTAGACACCTGCTGTTGTCCAGTTTCAGCGGCACTGCTCAGCACGCGTGTTGAAATCTCGATCTCAATCCACTGCCAGTCTCTTATGTCACCACACCTCTCGGTTCGCGAGCTTTTAGGTCTGCACTTCCGCTACTCTACTGTCACGGAATTGGTAGACCACTGCAATCTTTCTTTCATTTCATTGTGTTGTTCTGTCATTACTACATTTTGGTGCCGAGTAACTAGCTTAAGCTTATAGTTTATGCTTTGTTGCTGACAAAAAACATTCCGGTTAATTATCTGGTAGATGGCTCAATGAAACTGCATGTCCCAGGTAGTCACGATGGGCGGAGTCAGGCTATGCATTAGGTGTACTAAGTCTGTGAGCTCCAACTAGCAGGGGCTATGTTGTCACAGTTGTCAACGCTGGACTGACAGAGTTTTCGAACCGCAAACAATAGTTGTGCCTCATATAATACTAACAGCTGACACCGTTGATTGTGTCGTTTTTTATATTTAATATTGAAGAGGATTTAACCTACTCCTCTCTAGATAATGTCCGACTAATGATGCCGCTCACGCTTCTAACTGTCCTATCACAACTAGTGGCGCCCATTCACAAACCGAACACCTGACGAATAACGTTAGTTGCCAGACAAACAACTTGCTAATTCCTGCCACAGCGATTCTCGGACCTTCACTTTTGCGTGAAAGTCTGAGGGTCCCGGTCGAAACCGCTGGTGTCCACCAGCCATCTAAAGAGAACGAGGTTATTGCCTTCCTTAATGTTCATCGCATCCATGGCGCCGTTAACTATTCTACTGTTAATAAGAGAGTGTGGGTGACAAGCAGCAGCAAGAGAAACGGTTGAGCTAAACCTTCTGATGCGAATTATCTGTTAGTCAGCAGACCAGAAGTTACCAATAGGGCAACTTTGAAAGACAACATACGGTGCTAGAAACCGCCATAAGGACACTAAAGATCAGTTTGTCACCGGCCTAAACTCAAAGACCTCTGGCAACCCATGCAGTGTAATCCTTTCTAGTTTTTGCGGAATGGCTGGCGACATCACAGGTTGAGCGTGAACATCATGACCGCCAACTGTGGTGGGAAATATGCGCTGTACTAAGACTGGAGGATTGTTGCAAACCAGGTAAACTCCAACGTCATTTGCGGCCTAAGTGGGTTGCTCTCACGCAGTTTCCCCCGTCCAGTGAAGGTAGCCTCCGTAGGCCCTTACTACACTGAAATAGCGCTTGAGAGAGCACACCTGCTTTGAGGTTCCGGTATGGAACACATACGCTTAAAGCATGACATGTCGTACCCAGAAGGAATGAGAGGGAAGTGAAAGAATCTCTTTGACAACCCTGACCGATGTCCAAGCATACGTGGAATGTCAGTCATTCACTTCGACATCGTCGCCCATCATTGACTCCTTCCAGTGGCGATTCAGTAGAGATAAGCTTTTTCTAAAGGATATTATCTGAACTATAGCAACAAGAATGCACAGACTTAGCTGACTCGCCCACTCAGACGCACCAAAACCTCTTGAAGGTGAATTTCTCGCGGATGAAATGCCCACCATTGTTCTGAACGCATGGCATAGTCACCAGTCGAACGTGCCCGGAGATATTAGAGTTCACCGATCGCTTTCTAAAAAGAGACGCAACTTGGAATTTCGTCAATTTGAATCCCAACCCTCGAACCGATAGTTAGCCTACCAGTAGATAGTGACCTCTATGAAAGAGATCTCCCAAAAGACATGAATGCTAATCGTAGACCGTGAGTTCCTGAGCTGTCGTGTTTGGGAAAATTATTTTCCCGGAAAAATCGTTTTAATAGCTTGGAAGCTGATGCAGAAATTGAAATCGTCGAAATCTGCTCCATAGTCTCATATCTGTTTGTTTTAACTGACCGTTAACTGGAAACCATCTTATCGTAATTGCTTCCCAAAAACTGATATAGCAGCTGTTGTTGTGGTCAATTGCGTGTGGCAATGTTAACACATGGATGCTGAGGTTATTTCTAATGTATTTTCTCATTTTTGTCTTTTGTTTATTATTTCACTTTCGGATGTTCATTTTTTATTTGTAGGAAATATAATATATTGCGACTTTCAGGGCGATGTTTCAGAATTGTGATTTTCACACTTTCTCAAGGTTCCAGGAGTGCCATCAGAAGTCCTCAGATAAGGTTGGTGTTACTTGCGTTCGTGGGAAGAGCCGTAGGTTGGAAAGTGCCTTGAAGTTCAGTAACGTAATTCGCATGGTTTTCCGAAAACCGTGCGGATTCATTATAATTGTACGAAGTATAATAGGCGTAGGACACTATGCAGGGGTGCGCGACTTGTTAGTTTTAACGAATCAGTCCTTGCAACACGTGTTGCGAATCAAAACTTCATGTGGTCCGACGAGATGTGTGTTGGGTTGTGAGCTTTTTCGAGTTGGAGCACAAAAACCACACCAGTCGTCCGCCACAGAAGTCCCACCTTACGAATCGTTCACTAACCATCAACGAATTGAACGAATGCAGAAGCCTGTTCCAATAAATGCACCGAATGCCGACATTATGCAGCATGTGGCGGATGTTAACGGGAAGTTTATCACAACCGTTGACGCCGGAAACATCCGCAGTTAGTTAGAGCCTGCAATGTCAAGTGAGTTTGCAATGCGAGATTGGTCACGGAACATTAGAGAACCCTGGTGAGGTGCTGTCGTTGATTAGTGCGAAGGGTGTGGTGCGTACCATGAGGGATGAAGGCAACAGGTGTACGCATATTTGCTTCACCCAGCGAACGCAAATTGAACTTTTCCGACGTTTCCCACATGTGGTGAATGTGAATGCCGCCCACGGGGCAGACATGTACAAATGTGTCGTTGTAAATTTCCCCGTAATTTCGAAGTTGGAAGTTATATCAGTTCATAGTGACGGACGGTATGGGAAACGGCCGACTCTTAGTGTACGAGCACGTTTATGGTGAGGAGTATCCCAGCCAGTAAAAATTATTCTATGGTTGGTAAGTCATGGGGTAAATTACCCTAAAAATTACCCATTACCCCAGGGTAGTTTAGTAAGACCACCAAAGGCGACTTAATCAACTGAACTAGATTGATAGCCGAATTTACAAAGGGCTTGTTTCATTTTCATTCATTACTATCGCCTGCTTCTTGATGTGCAATTTGTTTAAATGGTGGTCCGTGTATGCAATGGCCAGTGGGTTCCACTATGAAACCCGTTTGATTGGTTGATGGTAAGTGGGCTGCTCCTTCTCAGTTTTCTCTGCGGGTACCTCCACCATGCATTACCAACTCTATTAGGTATTCATGCTTGAAGATAAATTTTATTAGAACCGTAAATTGTTTTATGGTAGAGTATGCGGATTTGTATTCGTGTACGAAATGTATACATTTCGTGTTCGATTGCGACAGAATTCTAAGGGGTGTATACGCACATATAAGTGTACAAACCTTATGGTTGCAGTGTGTACATACCAGCATACGTAGTTTCGAACAGCCATGAAACATGAGTTTTTATGGCTCATGTCTGAATTTTGTACAAGTTCAGGATGGCATATTCGATTTACCGGATATGAACTAACAAATGTCTGTAGCATTACTGGGATGCCTAGAAAGAATACCGTAGGATTGTTACGTTTCACTTTTGCTCTATCTCAATCATTTACGAAGATAAGGAATTTCAAACTTTCTCTTGCAACTGTGTCTTGTATTTGATTTACAGGTTACTTTTTTATACGCCGAACAAACGTGACGGGGATATTTCAATTGCTGGGACAACCCAGAAAATCTGATTATGGTTGTACATGATACAATTCAAATATATTCCCACAATAACTGTGGTATTTTTGTTGTTACGTGAAACACCTGTCAGTTATTTCGCCTCAAGTCGGAAAACTGTAATGTTAGTGACAACGTAAGGGGTAGTTTCCCACAAGTATGATCAGCGAATTACGCGTGCAGTTGGAAGGAGCCTTATTTTCGTGAAAAAGTAGGAATAAAGTGAAATATATCAAATGGGTAATATGTGGGGCAAGTTACACCACGGGTAATTTTTACGGTAATTTAGTGTCATTACCCTTAAGTGAAGCACGTATGCTTCACTATGCGGAATGTTGGAAATTTTTCAGGAAATGATGGGCGATCACACTGCGCTGGAAACATTTGTCATGGATAGGATGACTACACAAATGAGGGCAGTCTATATGGTGTTTGGCTGGGACATCCTGTTGTGTTACTCTCATGTACGTGATCCCGTAAGTAAGTACGTGATTGAGAAAAATTCGTCCGTCATATTTCTTAAAAGACAAACTCTTCACAGTCGTTATCTCCTCCACCGATTGGCTACGATAGACAACGAGAAAGAACAAGTTGCACTCGTATACTGTTTACCATAGGGTCACACGTGATTTGTATATCGTCGGCCGAACCGACAGAGAGGTTCTAAATTATATGTTGTGCCATTGGCCATACATCAAGCCGAAGTGAGCCATCCATGCTCAAAGCGTTGTTGTCCAATTTGACAACCGCACAAATTATAGACTAGCGAACGCAAACGGAAGGTTGAAGAAGGGGACGAACCCAAGTGACTTCCCAGCCGTTGCCATTCAGAAAATATGGATCCCCAGTGAGTGGCTGCTGCGATATTACATAATACAAACGACCTATGGTGCGGTCGTCGCCGGGTTGTGGATGTTGGCTGGTAGGGGAAGAATATTCTTCACAAAATGACAACGTTCGCTAGTAAACTTGTCCAAAAATATCTGAAAGGACGGACTTCACGACTCCATTTCGAAACAGTATCTGAGTGCAAGGTAAGCAGTTCTGTAGTAATAACCTTGAACATTGCAGCTTCGTGTACAACAAGATGGCAATGTTTTCGTCGCAGGTAGCGTACAGGGCACACGTGAATGTACTTTCTACCGTACAATGTGACTTCCATGCATACATATTCTGTCCGTGTTTCAGAAACATTTCGACCTCTACGCCAAGTTCTTTTTTTAGTTTTGATTCCCATTTCAAACGTCACGTCCCCATTCATAAGCGGTGACTGGCAAAGTAGAACTTGCCAGTTTGACGATCGGTTGACCAGCAGCTTTGGCCGCTTGCTGCGAACAATTTTAACCGTCACTATGCAGATCTGCATTATCTACTTGAAAAACTGCACGACTGCAACGGCCACACGGCGGTGACCTGTTTTTGTTAGTAAGATAGTGGAACGTGCCAAGACTGGCACAACTTTGTACGACTTCCCCATGGGCCCACCTACAAGCAGTATGCAACCGAGGTGGGTGAAGAAGCCTAAAACAGGATTGCCGTGTGGACGCTGCGGTGACCCCGTACAGATGGACAGCTATTATTGTGATGCTAGTCAGCCGATTTTTCACTCCAAAGGTATCCAAATGGCAGACGTAAACGTGTTCATTCTGTAACAAACAGCTTCAACCTCAGCCGCCCGGTAAGTGCACGTTTCGGGTCCTTATTTTTGTCAGTTCCCTCGACTTCAGCCGTCGTTCGCACTTCCCCAACTATTATTGGAAACAAGTCCTGCACACCACCCACATCGGATGTTGACTTAGACAGGTAGGCTAACAGTGTACCGCTTGCACACGGGCCAAAGAAAGCACGAATCAACATAAACTGAAGCGACTTTCTTGTCAATATAATTGAAGAAATTAAGTTCCTTCATATATGTGTACATAGATCTCTTGCAGATAACGGATGCGATGAACGATATGACGTTGAAAACTCCATCTGATACACGGTATCAGTCATCCGGAAGGACACCCATTAAACCTGGTGCACGAAATATGCCAAACCATTTGCCAAGCTGAAATACAGGTGTACGTGTGAAGTAACTGAGGGCGACAAAACATAGGTAGAATCTTCAGTTGTGTATTTGATAATTGTGGATAAATGTACATAATACTTTCGCGTTTTTCCAGCACAGGATGTAGCTTAAAAAGGCTACAGCTGGGCAGAGCAGCTATTAAGGTGAACAACTGCAGAACACTTATGCACTGATCCTGCCTGGAGTCAACCGGGCGGAGTAGCTACCAGTATCAGCGCAAGACATGAATGGGAATAACAAACATGTGCAACAATGTCGATGTATATTATACAATTTACAACAGTTTTGTATGAGGCAAGGCGAACGGTAGTTTGCCGAATGATCTCCTGGAGGTGTGACTGGAACTGCTGTTCGTTTAATGCGGATATGGCATGAAAGCGCCTCTTAGCGAAGGACCAAAGATTTTTCATATTTTTTGAGTGAATCACGTTATCAGGATCCAAGGAATTGTTTGAATGACTAATCGTCCGGTGCTCGTAATGAGCTGTTTCATTCAAAGCTGTGTAAGATCTCCATTCGCCCATGATTATTATGGTGGTCTTCTGAAAGCGAAAGACTTAAATAGTGTAATTGGCTTGCTCGAACGCCTGTTCGGGTGAGGAATAACTAGTTGACCGTACTTCGCCTGTTCCCAGGGCAGACCACCATGGACACTGTGGATGTTATGCTGTTCATGAACGCCAAGTGTAGCAAAATTGTGAGCGTTTTCTCTAGCATATAACGGGTATTTCTAAATATGGAATATCTTCGAACGGAATAATGTCGCTTACATGTTTAACATTTCCGCCGACAGTTGTTGGCACGCCATGCGTGTTAAATCGAGTTTTGCAAAATGCAGAACAGTCAAAATAAATTATCTTCCGACGGAATCCATAGCTTCACATTCAGATGTTAAGCCCACTGTTGATACTACGACGGCCCCATCATAGCACGCACCCTTAGCTACCGGACTGTAACTCCGTATTCTAAACGTGAAGTACGAACACGCTGAAGAATTTACCTTCCTCAGATAGTTTAATCGCCCGGCGCTGAAGTGTCGTTATCATCAGGACACATTGATGACCATGGCCTGACAACCGCGAAGCTCTTGGGGTGGAACACCGGGATCTTAAAGGGGACATATAGACGTGTGTGTGCGATAATGGGGCTGTCGTAGTAATTGCAGTGGGCACAACAACTGATTTTGATGCTGTAGATTCCGTCGGAAGATAATTTCGTTTAACTGTTGTGCATTTTTCAAAATTCGATTTCGGTAACGAGATGTGCAAACAAGGAGGATGTATCGGAGCCGATCAAAGAAGGCCGGCGGCAGATCACATATCCTAAATGATTTGTGTTCACATCAGTAGCTGCCCCGTCCAGTTCACTTAAGCTACGATCAACGACTAACTATGTAGTATGCATTCACGTTAGCGGCAGATCCGTGCAGTTCACATGTTATGATAAACGTTGTTAAGCAGAAAACGGAAGGATTCAGAATAAACGCGTATTTGGACCGTTGGGGATAAGTTACAATGACCTCCTTCAGTTTTGGCCAAAAATGATATAACATATTGGCAGTCCTTTGTGTTTTGCAGCTGGCGAAAACATAAGCCAACATTCGTGGGAATCATGAGCGTCCATTAGAAAAAGATTGCAGGGTTTTACCTGGAATGGTGGAAGTGGGAATCAATTTTGTCGTCTGATAGATAACGAGCCTACAAATTCGTCGTTATCTGTCAGATAAATGAGTATTGACTCTCGTACACATGGCAAACTACATTGAAGCATAGTCAATAAGCAATAAACAAAACAATACGCACGTTTTACAGGTACAATGGGACATGTTACCCATGTTTACACCATAATGCAGGTAAAAACAACCAGGCGATAGCGTAGACCGTTTTCCATCGGAAATACTATGAGGGAGCCAGGCTGAACATATGAGGTGGGTGAAAAATTAACCAACGACCGTTGCGGCATAGCTTTCATAAGGAATTACTGCGATGTTTCGTGTAGGACGCAATACAAACGCAACGTGGTCGAAAATCGCAAATTCAGTTACGTCTTTTAAACCACACAAAACTGAGCGTCCCTTCAAAATGAGCTTATGCATTCCACCACGAAAATTCCGATGGAAACATTTTCAGAGCGTCAAATTATTAACAAAAGCCAACATGATGCTCCTGTAGAAGAAATGGCGACACGTTTTTCTCAACGAAAAGGGCAAATATGTACAATTTTTAGGTATAGCTGATTTATCTCTTCGCGACACAACTATTATACTCGATGAAGTCTATATATTTGTCCCGTGATCTGCACTTAAATATTTCACGGAAAATTTGAAAAATCGCTTTTAGGTCCCAAATGACCGTTCCTAATTCGTTTGGGCTTCGAAACAACATGCTGGCGAACTACGCAATTGCTGTTGTAAGTGTCGTAATCTTTCAAGCTGGGAGTGTTCTTCAGTGTCATGTTCTCGGCAGATCACCTCGTCTCCATTCCAGCGTACATCCTGATTTCATGGAAAAGTTAACAACAGTAGTACTAACGAATGGCTAATGTTCTGTTTTTGCGCATTGTCCTACGGTGAATATGTTTATAGGCGTTCCTTTCGTTTGTAGTTTTATGTGAATCTTAGTACGCATGATTCGACAATAGTTCGATTGTCGAAATTATAGTCACGCTTTCCCGCTTAATTACGTCCAAATTTGAATGAAGGCATTTTTCCACATCTATGACATCGATTTTCACTATATTCTACCTCCACTTCTTCGAAGTAACGTAGAATGCAACCCCAGCCAGCACATGGGACGCTCATAGGACGGTCGACCGCCCCTCAAGTGTCCTATGACAGTCCAATTCGGGGGGAGAAAACTCAGTTGTCTCTCACGCAGCAACCAATGAACCTATTTCAGAAAAAATGTGATGGAGGTGTTTTTTTTATCAACCTCCGCGTTCCCACAGATTTTAACATATGTGATATACCCCGTTTTGTTTAAGTCAACCTTAATAATATCTGCGCGCCAATTTGAATTTTCAGCATATCAAGGCACCGCGGTTTATCGCGATCTAACGTTCTACGTCTCTCTTACTCGCTTACGTATGACAGTGACGTTGTCCGTAGCTATTCCAGAGATGCGGATGCCCTGCGCATGTTAAATTATGGACTTCATACGTTTATGCGCCGTTTATTGTATTAAGGCGGTGACGTGAAACTGGCGGACGCTTTTACACAAACGGAATTCGAGGAAGTGCGGCATATGGATGAAGATGTTGTGCCACAACCGCCTGAAGAAACACTCCGTGAGGATTCCGCATGGGATGCAGGTAATATTTCTTCTCGTTAACATACAACTTACACTGACTTATGAAGATGTTCCTACAAACTGCATATGTGGAGTTCATGAGAGGACTATAACGGTAGTTGCTAGAAGGATTGCCGTTCGTGCTAATTCATCCGCCATCTCCAAGAATATAATGCTCGAGGAGCATCGTCATCTATTTCTGGAATTACCCAAGGACCCACGGACCATCAAGGGTACTCCTCGCCTATCTGTTCGACGATTTATAAGTGGTGGTGGTGAATACGTCCATTTTGGGCTGAAAAGTTATCTTCAAGGAGTGCTGTCTAACCACCCGAAGTGCGACACCGTCAACGTTCGCTTGCACGCTGATGGAATAAACCCGTTCAAAAGCTTCCGCATGCAGTTATAGCTTGCTTTGGGTCGTTCAACAACGTCACTAACCCCAGTTTTCATTATCGGTATATTCTCTGGTGAGTCCAAACCCGATGATGTTTGCGGTTCCCTAAGAGACATCATCCAAGAGCCGCTGGAACTGTAACAAAGTGGGTTTCGTTGCCAAGACAATAAGACGTGCAGTGTGAAGTTAGATTTTGTGATCGGTGATGCGTCAGCGCGCGCCTCTATCCGGCAAGTGAAGCAACGTTCAGGCTACTTTTCGTGTGAAAAGAGCATTATTCGTGGTGTATATTTTCATGGGCATGTTGTTTTTCCGGATAATGGCTGCCCGGCTAGAACGGACGTTGACTTCCGTTCACGCTGACAACCAAAACACCATACTTGTGTGTCGCCGTTTGAAGTCCTGTGGATAGAAATGATTAACACATTTCCGTTGTATTATATGCACATGATTCGTTTTGGGGTGGTGAGGCGATTGTTCAATCTTTGGCGTTGTGGCTGGGCCGTGCAAAAAGTGAGACCACCTGCAGTGGTCATGAGGCAGATGAATGACTGCCTGTCGTTGTACCGTGATTTCTTAACTTGTGACTCCGCAAGAAAGGGCAGACTACCGGACGACGTTGACCGGTGGAAAGCAAGTGAATATCGACAATTTCTGCTATACATTGGACCTGCTTTCCTAAAGGACGTGTTGGACGCAAAAAAGTACGACAAGTTCCTATGGTTCTCCATCTGCATGCACTTAATGTGCAACAGCCGGCTGGCACAACATTACCTGACGTTTGTACAGGGGACGCTCATCAAAGCAGTTCATCAGTCCGCCGCTCCTTACGGCAAAAGCGAGTTGGTCTACAATGTGCACAAGGTGGTTCATTTGTGCGATAAAGTAAGGCTCCGTGGTTCCATGGATGCCTTCTCAGCAGTCCCCTACGAATCATATTTGTCAACATTGAAACGCTTGTTACGCTCACCAGCGTTGTTCGCTCCACAGCTATTCCGGGGGTTTGCGGAAAAGGTAGCCTGCGACAATGATGACGAAATCAAATTGGATGACGTCATATCTTCTGCGTGTTGGGTAACGTTGTTACAGATGGAAAACGGCTTCATGATAGGGCAAACATTCTTCAGTGATAGACCGCCGAATAACCGCGTAATTATCGGTGGTAAACCTGCTGTCCTTGAACTTATCCAGGGCAGTCGCATTCTCACACGTCGCTACTCACAGAACAACGTATTTTTTGAAGAATGCATCTGTCCTGTTGGTCTGCGTATTTTCCAGTGTTCTCGAATACAGTTGTCTAACCTGTGGAGGACAACTGCAGATATCCAGTGTAATTGCAAACGTTTTTTGTTCAAAGATATCTATATTATGTACCCTATTTTGCACACAATGGATAATTAAAAAATGTTCCTTTCGTGTGGTCTTCAGCCGTACGTCGTACTGACGGGAACTCTGTGTTTCGGATGTATCACGTTGCAAAAACTTGCAAAAAGTGATGTTGGGATTGCCCACATATCCTCGTTTACTGGCCCGCTTATCGTTATGTGGTCAGGTTTGGGATCGAGGCAGCACAATAGGTTGCCTTGGGATGGTATGCCGGTTCCAACATCCTCCGAGCCCTACTATGTAAAAAAACGTCGAACAACCTGTAAGTGCTACTTCCATTGACTTGACCATCAAAGATGACTTTAAGGCAGCTAGCAAGTGTGAAAGCCTACTGCCGCAGCTATCTGAACTGCTGTCACCCAATGCTACGGCATCTAGGGAGATAGGTGGGAAGCGAAGATGTGAGTGTTCACGTGATGCATAATAATGACCTATAGGAAATCTATCGTGTTAACGGATTTCACTGATGAGGAACCCAGGCCGCGGACACTGAAGGTTTACGATTTCAGCGTCACATGCTCCCCGCCTCCACCGCCTTTAGAGTACTTAGCCACTTGTTCCTTCGGCACAAGCCAACCCCCAAAATGGTTCTCGCAACATGTGTTCCAGTTGTTTGCAGATAACCACCATTGGCAGCAGTTAAAATACTCGTAATTTACGTACATAATAATTTCAGTTCATTCCCAAAGAGTCCAAACAATTCATGTCGCCTCCACAGGTTAAAAATGATGCAGACATGGATTTGAATGGTAAGAATGTTGATTGTTTGCTATAATCACAAAGACTTTATGAGCTCTATGTGCAATACCCTGGTTAGAATTCGCGAAGAAATTCACGGTCTACGCCTGGACATGATTGCACTGAGATATCAAGCAGATCCCCCCTATCAGGAGGGTTTACGGGTCAACCTGTAAAATTTCCCATGGATACCGTGGAAAACATCCAGCTGCTAAATGCGAAGTTGGAGGATATTACGTTAAGTAATACGCTGATGAGTAATCGTTTTGTTACTCTTATGTATGCAGACAAGCTATTAGAAACTTACTGGAGGGAACTCTGTTGAGATTAGTGCCTGCAATATCCCGGGAACTCTTATGACTGACGAGTTAGCAAATGATATCAACTGGAGAGGAGTCGGTAATGAACTCCGCTTGGCGTCAACACCATCGGCCAGTGCCATCATCGGTAAGACAGTCAGTAACTGATTGAATATTTTTCTTCTGATGTAGTCATGCGGCATCAAGATCACGGACTGGTTGATAAAACAGTAAAGGGAAATATACAGCGATGCACCCAGAAAGTACGTGAAAGTCACACGAGGCAAAACAGAAAACCTCGTTTCCCATACCGGAGACGGCAATTGGGTCGTTCGCCGGTATGGTGTTTCAAGGCCGAAACAAGTTGGAAACGGCCATTTAGGCGCGAAAACAGATTCTTCAAATTTTTTGTGAAATATTAAAATGCATAGTACGGGGCAAATATATAGACTTGATCGAGTATACTAGTAGTGTTGCAGTGAGAAAAATCAGCTGTGCCCAAAAATTGCCCACATTTGCATTTTTGTCTGAAAAATGTCACTATTTTTTCGATGAAAGCATAGTGTTGGCTTTCCTAATCGATTTTACGTTCTGAAAATGTTTCCATCGGAATTTTCGTAGTGGAATACATGATTCCATCTCGTGAAGACACTCACTTTCGCGCAAATTTTAAGATATAATAGAATTTGTAATTTTCGACCACGTTATGTTCACATTGCATTGTACACGAAATATCACTGTAATTCCTAATGAAAACTATGTCGCCACATTTGTTGTTTCGTTACACATCAGAATTATGTATTCAGCCTGTTTCCCTGATATTATTTTTGGTGGAAAACGGTTTACGTTTCCACCTGGTTGTTTTTACCTACGGTGTGGTGTAAACATGCGTAACACGTCCCACCCTATCGTCAATAACGTGCGTATTGTTTTGTTTGTTGCTTATTGATCATGCCTTAATGTATCTGGCCATGTGTACGCAAGTCAATGCTCACTCATCCGACGAATAACGACCAACTTTGAGGCTCGTTATTTATCCGACGAAAACATGGATTCCCACTTCTACCATTCCAGGCACAACTTTTTTATATTCGGAACATGGATGCTTATGATTCCAATGACTGTTGGTCAATGATTTCGCCGGCTGCAGGGTTCACTGACGGCTTCAGGTATGTTACCTCAGTTTTGCCGGAAGTGACGGATATCCTTGTAACTCATCCTGAACGGTCCAAATACATGTTTACTCTGATTTCTTCAGTGTTCAATTTCCACAGCTTTGTTGATAGCTCAAGTCAACTGAACGGAGCAACCACTAGGGTGAACACATGCGGCATACCTAGGCGTTGATAATAGCTTGAGTCAGCTGGACGCATAATGCATACTGAACCGAGCAGCTACCAAGTTCATCGCAGTACGTACAAATAGGAAGGTCGAACGCGTGCAAAAATGTCGATGGAATGAATCAGAATGTCGTATAGTCAATAATGATCACGATATGCCAGTTAGGGACACTCAGCGCTCACTCCGGTGTTCTCATGGGACGGTCGGAATAGCTAGGCAAGGGGTAGGTTATGTGTCCTTTTTTGTGCGCGGTAAACGTTCGATAAGGCGTTAATAAATAATAGAAAAATGTAAAATCATTTACAATACTATATGGGAGCCCTGGCTGGCATTTTTGTTGTGCGACCTACGAGCAACCCTAAATTGCACAGTTAGGACTACCAAAGGACACTCAGGGGACGCTCAGGGGACATCTAGGGTGCGATTGGGGGACATTCAGGGGACGGTCGAGGTGACCGGGACTCTCCGTTATTTTCCCCTCGATGCATATACCATTGAAATGTCGCACACTCCTTGCTTACATCTTCGGAAGATTGAAACAAGGAAATCTTCAGGTCGAAGAATTCCAAGATTTTACGTGCTGAAACATGTCACAAAATTCCAACAACGTTAATAGCTAGAAAGTGTTTTTTAACTAAGTGATATTCGAGATATTCACAGTCTACCGATTACACATAGCATATCGATAACTGAAAATATGCAATATATATATACATCTGTGGTGCAACCAATAAATGAATCGACAAGGTAACGAAATATTCGCGGTAAATTCCACCACGCCACATCCGTCATAAGTTAGAATAACGCTCCTCCTGAATGCGAAAGTAATTCCATCAGACCAAACTTATCCAGCGTATTAAAAATCCGCTATTGCTACAGTTAACTCCCGGCACCAACGACTATATGCAAACAGAAACCGAGGCGCGCGGGGACGAAGTGTGTATTCATTCCAGCAATGCTCTCCTATATGACGATGACCTAAAAATCTGGAATGCCACTGATCCCAATGCACTGCAGATTGATCTTGACGCGATTAAGCGTTGGTCAGACGACTGGAGTCTCCCAATAAATGACAGTTGGTGCGCACACATGTCACTCGGTGGAGACTCTGGCAACGCCTTCGTGATGCATAGTACACTCGGCACAACAGATAACACGAACATCGGCCTGAGAAAAGATCTGGGCTTCTGGCTGTCGTCTAACTCACCTCTTGCGCATCACCACGAGATGGCGGCGAAAAAGGGGTTTGCCACTCTTAGGAGGATTAAGCGCACTTTTCCCCGTATAGACAAGGAAGCGTTCCAAACGCTGTGCGGGATTTATATAAAGCTGCTGCTAGAATATGCTGATCAGGTCGTGTATAACGGCCTGAAAAAAGACATTCTACCCATTGAACGTGTTCAGCGCGTGGCTACCAAACTAGTCACAGGCCTGAGAAACGTCGCGTACGAGTCTGGAATTGAAATTCTTGAACTGCACCCACTTGCATTTCGAAGGCTCCGCGGTGATTTAACTTTCACACACTTCCTCTTTAGAGTAGGCCTCGTTGGTCAGTT
>LUCH01017834.1:0-23646 GCA_013368495.1 Paragonimus heterotremus
AGTTCGCTTAAGAGAACGTTCAACGCAGCCCGACCGATTGTCTCATTCACCAGTTCGCCATTGATTACTCTGAATCTGAAGGATGAAGTGCCGGTCCACAACACATCCATGGTGACTTACTCGTTAGTTTGTGACTGGTCAGCAAAATACGTGAGTCGAAAAACTAGACGATTGTCTGAAAGAATCAGAGAACACCATCCAGCATGGATCAGGACAGGTGAGCGAAAATCAATCACGAGTGTCATTGTAGGTCATTTGGCCGACAGCAACCATCAGGTCAACATAGATCGATCGTTCACTGTTATCTACAAGGTCCCACCGAACAGGTCAAAACTTGTTCTCCAGCGAATGTTGGCCACGGCCGAGGTCATTGCCACTCGATTACGTAATCCAACCTTGTGTGGACAAAAAACTTTGTTCAATCACTTCAATTGCCTTGGCCGTTAGCTGACTCACCCGATCGATATGTGAGCAGTTAACATCCAATCGGGGTCCAAAAAAAATGAAGATGGTATGAATTTTGGACCAATACCAAGTTTCGCATGTAACCGTTTTTAGTTGTATTTTCCTTTATAACTGTAACAGTCTGATGAGATTTTATCGAAAACATATGTTTGTTACACTCCGTATTCTATGAAACTATGTCCCATAGTTCACCTCAAAGGATGTTAGGGAGAAGCACACGCCGATAATAGAACTGCTAAAATCCCATTCACCATACGAAGCCGAAACACACGACGATTTGAGATGACGAACGCTAACCCAAAAGCGATACCACGACAGAGGAGCCCGCGACCTACCGGTTCTACAGGTGGGCGAGAAGATATGGGTACGGTGTGTTCCAAAAAACCTATAGCGATGGATAGAGGGAGTGGTGATGAGTCACTGCGGTTATCGGTCACACGAAGTAGATTCCGGAGGAATATTAAAGAGAAAGAATCCAGTGCATTTGTGAAAACGGTTAACACCGGGTGAAGGGCATGTCCCCACAAAAAGGGAGTGTTATCACAAGCCAGGAATGGATTAGGCTACGAAAAAAATGAAGATGTAAAGGGGTTGGAGTGGACAGAGGTGTCGATACAAAGTCAACCGGCGATTCACAGAAGGATACGGCCAAATAGTGTCGACAACGCAAGAGATCTGGCGTGTCATCGCGGAGACCAACCAAGATAGCACATTGCCTTAGCATCGGATTTTGTTATAGCGAGCATCCGAGTAAAGCAATTTGTTTAGGTGCGTCACGTGTTAAAACAAACAAATTACTTTTGTTGCCGACACCTTGGCTTTCCTATGAATCGGTTGGGCTACGTTGGTAGCTTTTTTGTTTTAACGCGTGACGCACCTAAACAAATTGCTTTACTCGGATGCTCGCTATAACAAAATCCGATGCTAAGGTAACGTATTATCTTGTTTGGTCCTCGCGCTGACAAGCCAGATCGCTTGCGTTGTCGACACTGTTTGGCCGTATCCTTCTGTGAATCGCTGGTTGACTTCGTATCGATGCCTTTGTCCAATCCGATCCCTTTACAGATAGAAGCAGATATCTCAAGTAGAGGCTGTCGAACACCGAAATCGTCCATCTATCAAAGTCTAAGCAACTGGTCCATATACCGCCATAACTGAGACGGGCCACGATCCCCCTACCTTGTTATCGGAAGACAGTTGATCTGGTCTCTTTTGGTCCGACAATCCAGTTTAATATAGCAGGGCATCTTTTAGGACTTAGTTATAGAAGTCAGAAACATTGTAGTTTTTCAGTACATTTCACTGCCTCTTCAGGTACATATTGCAGTCTACAGATCTGCACAATAAAGTTCAATGTATGTTGCGAATTCAATGCTCACCAGTTATCACGGCAAATGTTTACTGATGAACAAGTCTCTCCCTACACAGAGAGTGTCTTCCGTTTGATGATTGCGCCGCCTCTGCGAAGCCTTTGATATCTGTTATGTAACACCTCCGGAAACTGGCCGTCTGCGAATGGATCATAGGTTGGGATCTAATCCCATGGGTTTTAAATTTACCATCGACTAGATTAAACAACAGTTAGGTACCAGATATTCAAAACTGAGAGTGAACTATGATCAACGACCTAGTAAAATCATTGACAGAATTAACAACAGGCGGATACACTTCACAACTAAGGGGTACATAATACAAAGTTCGACCATTCGAAGAAACAGCCAAGTCCGGTTTATTAATTTGTGACGAAAAAGTGAACTGCGATATGTCTTGGTAGTCAACAACGAGCGAAGTCAAGGACTGGAGTGATTGAGGATTATTAATATTCACCACGTACAGAATACTACTAGGAAGTAACCGACGTCTTCTGATCGCAGCCGATGTTTCGAAGCAGTGGAGTCAAATTTTAATGCAGTAGTGGAGTGTTTTTGGAAACTGCCAGTTATCGACCTCTTAGTGAGAGTCGGCACATATCCATATTATGATTTATTCAAAAGTGTGTAGTAGTTATTTTGTCAAGTCAGACAGTGGACAAAACTAGGGTTTGAACAAGGTAGACAGTCTTCACATCTGTTTATAACATGTCTTACCCAGCAGCTTGGAAATCTTTAGCAGGCCGTACAAACGTGGAGTAGTTGCACTTGCTGATTCTATCCAATTGAACCTGTGTTAGTGACTCTGTGTTTCCTGAGTCATTTTACGTTGTCGATTATTCCATTTTCGGAAAACCGCATCTGATCTTTAGCTTCTCCTGACTCCGTAATTTTGTCGCTGTCGAATGGTATCTTTTGCGCCTTTGAAACCTGATCTACTTTATTAATGAACACGATTTCAGCACCTTTGTCTGGTTATGGTGAAACTGTATTACCACGAGACTTAAGGTGTCTTGACATTTGAACGCTATCGGCTTTATAATGTGATTGTAACTTCATCCAGACCAGATGCTAAATACATCGCGACAGTGGGTCATCAAATTGATCCACTTGGCTCATTCAAGTGTGTTCTCCGAAATCAGAACCTGTCGTAGTTGGAACTACGTAATAGTGAACAGAAGTGTATTTAGCTCAAACCCAGAGCTTGTTTCTATGAAGTAGTAATAACGCAGCACGTTAGCAAATGAAATCATAATGTAATTACTGTCTGTACAGCGTAGCTGTTTATGTAGCAAAACAACAATAGCACAAAATGTTCCGTTATGAATTACAGTCACTAAAGAACTCAGATTTGCTGGATTTTTAGGAAAAGAGCTTTTCCGAGCATATCGGTTGGTTTCGTCTAAAGCCTACTAAGAGGTACTCCATGCGACATCGAAAAGTGGTCTCTGACCGGAGATGTTATTTGATCAGAATGAACTAGATATTTTACCACGTTACAACTCACCGTTTGCTACGGCTGCCCCGTTCACAAGCGACTGGTAAGGCTGGGAGTGACAGCTTGGTAACCAGGGGATGATTTTGGTTCATGGCTTGATGGAATTAAGGCTTGCTTAAAAATGACACTGTCGGTTTTCTGACTGCAGTACCGAAGACGGTGATCACTTTCGGCTGAAGACATTTTCTCATATCGAACAAAGCAGACATCAGAGCCCTCGAGTTGAGAATCTCTTTGGACACTGATACAATACTCTTCCCTTTCTTTTCCGCGCATATCTTCTCTTTTACCTTTCACACACGTCTGTTTTCTACTTTTGTAGTTGCTACGGCTCGTTTGCTGCCTTTCGTAAATTTTGCCGCAACAAATGTACTATATATATGGTCGCTGATGAACGTATTCAGATGAACTCTGAGCATAATGACGTGCTGCTGAAAGACGCTCGGTATTCGCCTTAATACTCGGAATACCTTTACTAACGCTACTGTCTTAAGTATCCACTTTCTCTCCGGGATCTTTATGCGGTCCACTTTATTGAAACAGGATGTCTGTATATAGGTGAAATGTAGTTGAGCACATGGTTCATAATGCAGCTAGCTGTCGACCTGTTAATTTCTGGCTAAAGTTTGTCCCATGTTTTAACATCGTCAATCAAAGGCAAGCAATCCTCCACAACTATTGTTGAAGATTTTGGTGCACCCAAAATGCACTGTAACAGTAGTGTTCAGTGTATTCGACTACAGTAAATTTCCTAAAGAGATTTCTTTCAAGAACAGAAAGATTTTTTTTTTAGTCGCCTTCTGATGAATGGTAAATAGTTTGCTTGGAGAATACTTTTTGTATATTGTACTGAGGCTTCTGTAGTTTCAGCACCTACTGGTTGCAATGTAATTATTGTATTCAATAGCAAGGAGGGTGTTGAAGCCGGTATTTGCGTCATCCAATGCCATTAAAATCTTCTATTGTTTCTATGGCATTACCCGGGATCTCTGTTGCGAAAAGAAAATACAGTTCTGTAGAAACAGACTAATCTTGGGCAATACCGACTAGGTTTGTTGTATATACATATACACATATATATTGTTTATAGGCAATACGTAGGGACGTTTGAAAATCATACATTGAATATTGTATGTTGAATATTGTATACAATATATGCATGTATACCCACATATATGTAGTTCTATATCATCCTCACCCCTCTCAATCCGACCGTACACGTACAGGTTCTTGAATTCGAACGCCACCTTTTGCATACCTTGGACTTTGAGGTCTCCATCCCGCTCCCCCACCACTTTCTAACAAGGGCCTCAATTGCTTGTTCCGACCTGACAATCGCTGAACGAAGCAAGGTAAGAGAAACTACTATCAACTGCTGTTGATAGACGTTAGGTGTCTGAAGAAAAGGTGCTAACCAGTCATGTGTTTTGTTTCATCACCGTGTAGTAACAAGACTGAACAGGGGCCACATGCATAGGCAGCACAAGTTCATTTATGCAATCACCAAGAGTAAATAGCAGAAAACAGAAAGAAGCAGTTTGACGTCCCAAAAACAAACTCACCATTCTCTACACTACAGGTAGCAAGATTTTTATGTTCATCAACTTAAGGGTAAGGTTTGTGTTGCTCAGCATGCCCGATGAAGTTTAACGAAAATTTGCATGTTTTGTAACTACTCTCTAACAGCCCAAATCCAAATGTTGACGGGATTTCTTCTTCCTTTTGATATAATAAACGTCTAAGTTGAATCGTCGACAAAAGTTACTGACATTTTTTGTTAGTTCTTGACCGAACCCATCCCGTATAGTTTGATGTGCCTAAACAGAGAGTATGCAAGTATTTGGGAATACTAACGTACCTTACTTAACATCTTCACGCGTTACAAAATATAATATTTTCCGAGAATATGCAGTCACTTTCGAGTGAATTACGATTCATTTATACCTCAGTCCCTGTTTTCGATGATAGATTTTAGTGACACTGGAGGATATGCAATTTTCCCAAAACCTGCCAATAACCTTTTATACACACAAAAAGATGCAGAAACTCATCTACAACAAGACAGTGTAGACATAGCAAAGTGATTCTCGAAATAAACATGCTGATGCTGATGAGCGTGACTGTGCTTAGTTAGGCACAAGAAAGCATGGACTTCGACGCCGGATGTAATCAATTTGTATTTTATGAGGACGTCTTTCGTAATTAATACGGTTTTCAGATTATACTGCGCAATTTTCTCAAAAATTGTGTGTAGTAAAATGATGTTAACGTGTACTGAAAAGTGTGGTTCTAATTTTCATGGTCACGAGCAAATTCTTAGTAAGCCGCCCAAGATGCAAATCTCAATGATTCTGATAGTTTTTGGCTTGCCAGCAGGCAGTGCGTAGTTAGGCCAGATAAAAGGGAGGCTCAGACTTTTCGAGTCGCATCATAGCTTTCCGGGTGGCCCTGGGAAGGCTGGTACTGAATTATGTGTGTAGAATTGGTCGGCACGAGGTTAACGAGTCTAGAGAGTTCAGCGTCGTGACCTTCTAGACTAATTTTGGGATCCGGTTAAGTAGGCATACTAACAAGGTGCTTGCCAGACTAGTAGGTATAGCCAAAACGTTAATTTTTTCCAAACAGTACTGGCCTAAATCTATCCAGGCGTGAACTATTTTTCAGTTAGTCTCCAGCCCTCATTAAATTAACATAAATGTTTCTGCTAGTCATCTATATAATTAACAGAATTCGGGAAGGTAGCCTCATCAGGAAAATATGAAGTTGCAAAATGATTTTAACAATAACAATAATAATGCCATATCAATACTCAGCAGTAGCTTTGGTGGGCTCACGCGTTCAGAAAGTTTTTCTGAAGAGGACATTATCTCATATATTCTGGTGGATTTTATATCGAACAGTGTAAAGGGGAAAAAATTGAGACCAACTTCGAAATTTCAGAGATTTGAATGCAGAAATGTAGATCTCTTGAGTACACGCGGCCTAATGACACGTGGCTCTTGTCCGTGATGTGAGTTCAGCCAAAGTCCATCTCACCAAAAACAATACTGTTACTAACTATGACCATGACTAACAGTCTTCTACCGGAATCGATACCTATGGAAACCTTTGCATCATGTGACGGCTCATCATTTTAAGAGTGCCTTTCTCAATTCAGCCTAACTCACGTAACCCAATCCTGATGCTGATTGTGAATTTTGACAATCAACACTAACATTTGAAATGCAGCGCTGGCTACGTTGTTAGCCGGCAGTCACAAAAAAGCCGAGCGATTTGTACTTTGCGAATTCCATTCATTTAGAGACTCACTTGCTTTCATCCACACATCAGAAAACTCCACTTTCTCGTCTATAAACTTAGCAAAGTGATCGCGTTTATTACATGCTTTACACGAAGATGATAATGGGTTCACTGTAAACAGAAGGCAGTAAAGTATACATGTATTCAGCGAGCGTAGGTTTACACCCATGTGTCAATCACATCCGGTGATCGAAAGCCTAAATCAGGGCTGGGTATATTTTCTCTCTCTCGGATGACTCAACACATGCACTCCGGTGCATACAGAAAAAATGATTTCCAAAATTGTCGACTCGTTCAAATGCGCACTGCGCGGTAAGCTATTCAGGTTTGTACTCGCATTCAAACCCTGCTGATAAAGATAGCTGACTGGTAATGAGCACTAAACTAGCAACAAATTTTACCCATGACCATCTGTTGTGTATACACAAGAACATTTCGGCGAAAACTTTGCCTGGTTGCATTCGCAATATGGGTATGCGTTGACAGTTCTCTCACAAATGTGCTCTGCCATTTCCAAAGTGAATGGAGAAAAACCCCTCAAATCCACAGATGAGTGAAACGATAAGTGATCGAACAATCAGCTGTTATCTAGACCGATTGGAGATGAAGTTTGGTTGTAAAATGTCACGATATCCGAATTAGCCTGACGATATTCTGATGAAGCATTTCACCCACGTACAACCCGAATAAAGTATGGGTAACGAAATACAATGTCCATGCTATTGATTTGTTTTACTGAGAATATTTGAGACCATTATCTTGTACTGATGAGACGATGACCAAGGAAATGTATTTTGAAATAACTCGCTTGGTCACTCCCTGGCGATAGCAAGAGTGGCCTAGCGTTGATACACAGTTCAGATAGTATCCTAACATGGTAGTTATTATAGACATACCTAGGGCTGTTAACCATTTTCTCAGCAAGGCTGTTCCAACAAATCTCTTGACAGAAATGCAGCCTACGTTCGAAACTTACCGAATCTATCCAATCAAGTTTTCAAAACAGTTTTCAGGGTCGTTTCCAGAGCATGTAGATTGTGAAAAACCATGCCAATACGAATGGGATGGAGCGACAGCAAGGTTTGCACAACCCGCCAAAAGCACGCGAGAAAAGACAATAGTTATCAAACAAAAGGAAACAGCATCCAACCCATTGATAAATTTGAGTCACTCTTGCATCAAACTTTTACTCATTCGAAAGTCGCACACTACGTACAGTTACATAAAATATTTCTGTTACTAATCTGTTAAACTTTTTGTTATGTACTACAAGGCTAACTTCGTTCTCTATCGATTTACCAAATCGCAACATCGTAAGTGGCAGAACGACAGTGTAGTTTTCATTGAACGGCTTAGGTACTCAAGTGCGCCAACATGTCCTGGTGGCTGTACGTGTGACATACATGTGGGTTGCGATTGCATTCGGATAGTGGGGTGGTGGGAGGCGCATCTCCTAACCAGACAGCCAAGACGCATCACGCCACATCGACCGGCCGGCCGGTCGTGGGTGGTGGCATGGTCCCACTCAGTCAATCAGATTGCAGGTGTGTGGTCGAATGTCTGTGCGCTATCTGAACAGTTTTTTCTCGCGTTGTTTTCTGATGCCTCCTGTAGCGTGATATGTTCTGACACCCTGACTGTCACGCATGACTGTCTCATTCGATTCGCTTTGTCTGTCGTCTACTTGTGGTGATAGTTTTGTCCTATGAATCTAGAGTTTCTGTAGTATTGTCTCGCCCGTCCAATAAACAGTGCAGCCGTGCCTCTTCTTACCTCTCGGTTTTGGGTCAAGTGACCGAGCGCGTAACCAAGGTGACGATCCAATAACTGGCGCCTTCGGGTACTACACACGTAACCTACGCGGAAAATGACAACCTCAGTGGGGGAAATGAATCTGATCCTGCAGCAGCAACAGGCGCAATTCGACGCGGCTCAACTGAAATCAATCGAAACACTAACGCACAACTTATCTTTGATGTCAGCAAATTCAAACATCAAAATGGGTTCAACAGTGGACGCAATCACGAACTGTATCAATGAGTTTGTTTATGATGCCGACGCCTGAGTGACATTCGAATCCTGCTTCAGCCGCTACGAAGATGTCTTCTAAGTGGAGTTAGCAGACATGGATGACGTAGGAAAGGTGCGATCGCTTCTTCGCAAACTCAGTATGACCGAACATTCGAGGTTTACTGATTTCATTCTGCCGAAGAAACCTTACTTTTGAAGAAATACCGAAGATACTGACGAATATTTTCGGAGAGCAGTCATCCTTGTTCAACATCCGGAATCAGTGCCTCAAGTTGATGAACAATAAACATGAAAATTTTGTCACTTACGCAAGTACGATGAACAGAGAATGTGAAAAGTTCAATTTGAGGATAATGACAGAGGATCAGTTAGTGTCTACTATTCGTCTGCGGTCTACAGTCCACCCAAGATGCCGACATTCGTACTAGAATTTTGAACAAGATTGAATAGAACCTTGACATGACTTTGGCATCCGTGACAGCGGAGTGCCAACGGTTGATCAATCTGAAACATGACACGGCCATGATCGAACAATCACGGTTACCTGCAGTCCATGCCGTTTCGCAGCGGCCACGCAACCCAGGAACCGAGAGGCAAGATGCAGAAGCCTTATGGAAGCCCCCAACTGCATGCTGACAATGCGGTGATTGGTATTATGTACGGTTCTGTCCGTTCAAGCACCACAAATACCAAAAGTGCAAAAGATTCGGGCATAAGGAGACGCGTTGCCGTTCAACTCTGACATTTAGAAGGCGCTGCCGTTTTCTTCGAATCACCGGAAGAGGCCGAAGAAACAAAGTACAAAGCTAAATTCCGTTTTGACCACCATTAACCCCAACTTCACTGCAAGCCGAAAGTACGTGTCAGTGAAAATTAATGACAGTCAGGCACACATGCAGTTAGACACTGGTTCTGACATCACGTTGATCTCGCGACAAACGTGGAAGACCATTGTCCGTCCGGTGTACAAGTAGACAGAACATTTAGCTCAGAATACATCTGGAAAAAAACTGGCACTGATTGGTGAGTTGGAGTGTGATATTGAATGCGGTGATGTTCATGCAAGTGGCACAGTCTATCTCACCGAGCATTCGAGATAAAATCTTCTGGGTTTGGACTGGATTGGACATATGAAACTGTTGGACGTGCTACTTGACCAGTTGTGCAGAGATGTGTGAGTGCAAGCTCCGTCTGCAGATAAGAAACCGGATCGAGTTAATCATAACCTACGTCAGAGTATACGATCACGACCTTAACGTATACAATCGAATGGCCAGGCTGAACGTTTTGTGGACACGTTCAAAAGATCGCTTCAAAAAAACCAAAGAGGAGGGACACAGCCGACATCCTGAAAACGTTCCTTCTCAATAACCGAACGATTCCGAATCGACAGATGCCGGAAAAGAAATCTCCAGCTGAAGCTCTGATAGGATGCAAACTACGAACATCAAATGATCTACTGTATCCTCCCAGGCCACCGGCGGCTAATGGAAATCTTCCGATGGAACAACAGTTTAATGGAAGAAATGGTACTCAGTTCCATTCCTTAGAAATTGGTCAACCGGTACTAGCCAGAGACTACAGGGGGATAGAGATTGCATGAACACCCGGGAGAATTTGAAGCCATCGAGGCACAGTACATTATGAAGATCAAGTTGGCCCGCACACTTGTATACGACATGCCAAACAAATCAGACTATTTACAGGACAAACGGCCCATTCGGGGAGTCGAGGTCTGCCGGCGAAAGAGCAACTGGACATTATGAAGGGTGTTCAGTCCCATCCTGTGTGAACATTGGTGACTGAAATTATTTCCGTAGGCTATTCGTCAGCAACAGTAGTGTAACAAGAATGAGGGTATTTAGCTAGCATGTTTATCAATGAGAACCTCTGTCCTAATTGCTGCAACTGAGCATTCACAAACAACTCATGATTGTTCATGAAAGTTCGGTCGCAAGTACTTACTGAAGCCTAGTTTAATCACAACATAATTATTTAGGGAATCTTTGGAAGTTTGTACGTCGCAAAGGTCAAAAGTCTACGCTCGCGTCTTGTGGGATGCAACTGTTTTATAGTTTTTCATTTCCGAAACATCTTGTTCAAAGAACACAGTTGTGAAACGAGGTTGTTAATGTGAAGCATGTCAACTTACACAAAATCAGTTGACATTCTGCAAACTTTCTCGTGCAACATCTTCTTTATCTCACCAGTCGGTTAGTAATCTCAACAAACTTCATGGTGAATATTCTTCATTCGAGCACTAATTCACGTGAATTACAGATTATCTGACTGGACGTATGTTCAAAGCCAAGGTGAATTGGCAATTGCCAGAACGGTTCGCAGCCAACAGCGATGTAGCGCAAGGACCAATCTTATGACTTCCATTATTCATGCTTTTCGTTCTTGAACTACCTGGTGCAGTCAAATCACCGCCGTTGCTCTATGCCGATGACACAAGATTCTGGCGAATTCTAGAGTGTTCGGAAGATGTCATTTGAAATGCCTGAACCAGTGTTCATTGGGAAATACATTGCTGTTCAATGTCAACAAGTGTAAAATTATGTACGTTCGACATCAAAATTGTGCTGATTATTAACTTGGCGACACAAAGTTACTGGTGTCAGTATGCGAACGAAACTTGGAGACCATAGTGGCAGACAGTTTGAGTCTGTCTACAAATTGTGCAGCCATGACCAAAAAGACATGAATAACCCTGAACCCCTTAGACTTTTCACCGTGAAAAGCCATCGAAAAGTGCGGCGAAGGTCTAAGTTCGACGTGCGTGAACGCCGGCCGTAGGTGATAATAAGCGTACCGTTCACTGCACGTAAGGTTGACTGCGCCTACGTAAGTCGTTCGCGAGAATCCGGTGGGAGGACGCAGGTCTTTGCACCATTGTCGATGAGGTGGCGAACTCCAGATTCGTGGTCTCGAATGAAAAATAGGCTACTTCGCGAGCCAGCAACGTCGGTCGCCGCGACGTGCTGGCTGGCTAGTTTCTCTGATCCTTTTTGGAGAAGGAACAGGGACTGCGGCAGGAGAGAGCACGGTTACCAAACTGCTGGTGGTGCCAGCAGGGGTTGACACTCCCTGTGTGCACTCGTCACCTTCTAGAAGTCGACAGGGAGGCTCTTCCGTTAGATTTGTGTGAGGTCGAATGTGGGCGCGAACTTCGAGCGCTTAGTGCCTGTATCTGACCTGTGAGTTCGTTTACACGGTCGGTCAGGACTGCCAGTGATTTCGGCGGTGGTGCAGATACCTGGGAGACATGTTTCCCCTATGTCTCCTATATGCGGTTGACAGTGTCAACTCATTGTGACAGAGCCGCCTGAGGCTTGGCATTAAGGATATTTTGCATATCCCTAGGCAGTCGCTGAATCTATAATTCCTTCAAGAAGGACTCCTCGAGCTGAGTTGAGGCTACAAAGCATCGCATGTGGCGTAGAAGCTATGACGACTTCTGGGCGCATAACTCGGTGGCACTCAGCAGCTGGAGAATGCGGTGAAGGCCCGAAGGGCCAATGCGTCTGAAAATTATATCTTTTAGCTGTTCGCATGGTTTAACGGAGTCCGGCAGTTCTAAAATATCATCCACCTCATCTATGACGTGAAGCAGGAGAGCAGCAACCACGTGGTAGAATTCGTTAGTTCCGTGGTTATGTTTTCTCAACGCAAAAGTGGCTTCCAGCTGTGCAAACCAGCTTCGAGGGTTATTCTCCTTAAAAGTCGAGATCGGGACAGAGAGTACTGACGGCAACAGAGATTAAGATTAAATAAATAACTCAAAAAGCAGCGATAACTTACGTCGAAAAAACAAAATATACCTACAAAAAATTAAAAAATGTGCGGGCTCACCAGTTTCAGTGCATACGTGCACTAAATGAACGCTTTCTCAGGTATACGCAACAATACCAGAAGCGAAATAAAAATACCGGTAATTGTGGAGACGGAAAATATATTATACGATATTTACAATTGGTCTCAATCAGCTCTAAACGACACCGATATGCGAAGTAGCTAGGGAGGTTAAGGATCCGACTGTCGAGCGCGCGAGCAAGCCGGAAGAGTGTACATGGCGCGATTGGCATGCATAGGCCAACAAGCATGCAAACAAACAAACACGATCGCATGCATCATGCAGACGGTAGGCAAATATCCTCAAGATCCTGTGTACAATGTGAGCTAAGATTTAACCTCGGTTCACAACTGTGTTCTTTGAACAAGATGTTTCGGAAATGAAAAACTATAAAACAGTTGCATCCCACAAGACGCGAGCGTAGACTTTTGACCTTTGCGACGTACAAACTTCCAAAGATTCCCTAAATAATTATGTTGTGATTAAACTAGGCTTCAGTAAGTACTTGCGACCGAACTTTCATGAACAATCATGAGTTGTTTGTGAATGCTCAGTTGCAGCAATTAGGACAGAGGTTCTCATTGATAAACATGCTAGCTAAATACCCTCATTCTTGTTACACTACTGTTGCTGACGAATAGCCTACGGAAATAATTTCAGTCACCAATGTTCACACAGGATGGGACTGAACACCCTTCATAATGTCCAGTTGCTCTTTCGCCGGCAGACCTCGACTCCCCGAATGGGCCGTTTGTCCTGTAAATAGTCTGATTTGTTTGGCATGTCGTATACAAGTGTGCGGGCCAACTTGATCTTCATAATGTACTGTGCCTCGATGGCTTCAAATTCTCCCGGGTGTTCATGCAATCTCTATCCCCCTGTAGTCTCTGGCTAGTACCGGTTGACCAATTTCTAAGGAATGGAACTGAGTACCATTTCTTCCATTAAACTGTTGTTCCATCGGAAGATTTCCATTAGCCGCCGGTGGCCTGGGAGGATACAGTAGATCATTTGATGTTCGTAGTTTGCATCCTATCAGAGCTTCAGCTGGAGATTTCTTTTCCGGCATCTGTCGATTCGGAATCGTTCGGTTATTGAGAAGGAACGTTTTCAGGATGTCGGCTGTGTCCCTCCTCTTTGGTTTTTTTGAAGCGATCTTTTGAACGTGTCCACAAAACGTTCAGCCTGGCCATTCGATTGTATACGTTAAGGTCGTGATCGTATACTCTGACGTAGGTTATGATTAACTCGATCCGGTTTCTTATCTGCAGACGGAGCTTGCACTCACACATCTCTGCACAACTGGTCAAGTAGCACGTCCAACAGTTTCATATGTCCAATCCAGTCCAAACCCAGAAGATTTTATCTCGAATGCTCGGTGAGATAGACTGTGCCACTTGCATGAACATCACCGCATTCAATATCACACTCCAACTCACCAATCAGTGCCAGTTTTTTTCCAGATGTATTCTGAGCTAAATGTTCTGTCTACTTGTACACCGGACGGACAATGGTCTTCCACGTTTGTCGCGAGATCAACGTGATGTCAGAACCAGTGTCTAACTGCATGTGTGCCTGACTGTCATTAATTTTCACTGACACGTACTTTCGGCTTGCAGTGAAGTTGGGGTTAATGGTGGTCAAAACGGAATTTAGCTTTGTACTTTGTTTCTTCGGCCTCTTCCGGTGATTCGAAGAAAACGGCAGCGCCTTCTAAATGTCAGAGTTGAACGGCAACGCGTCTCCTTATGCCCGAATCTTTTGCACTTTTGGTATTTGTGGTGCTTGAACGGACAGAACCGTACATAATACCAATCACCGCATTGTCAGCATGCAGTTGGGGGCTTCCATAAGGCTTCTGCATCTTGCCTCTCGGTTCCTGGGTTGCGTGGCCGCTGCGAAACGGCATGGACTGCAGGTAACCGTGATTGTTCGATCATGGCCGTGTCATGTTTCAGATTGATCAACCGTTGGCACTCCGCTGTCACGGATGCCAAAGTCATGTCAAGGTTCTATTCAATCTTGTTCAAAATTCTAGTACGAATGTCGGCATCTTGGGTGGACTGTAGACCGCAGACGAATAGTAGACACTAACTGATCCTCTGTCATTATCCTCAAATTGAACTTTTCACATTCTCTGTTCATCGTACTTGCGTAAGTGACAAAATTTTCATGTTTATTGTTCATCAACTTGAGGCACTGATTCCGGATGTTGAACAAGGATGACTGCTCTCCGAAAATATTCGTCAGTATCTTCGGTATTTCTTCAAAAGTAAGGTTTCTTCGGCAGAATGAAATCAGTAAACCTCGAATGTTCGGTCATACTGAGTTTGCGAAGAAGCGATCGCACCTTTCCTACGTCATCCATGTCTGCTAACTCCACTTAGAAGACATCTTCGTAGCGGCTGAAGCAGGATTCGAATGTCACTCAGGCGTCGGCATCATAAACAAACTCATTGATACAGTTCGTGATTGCGTCCACTGTTGAACCCATTTTGATGTTTGAATTTGCTGACATCAAAGATAAGTTGTGCGTTAGTGTTTCGATTGATTTCAGTTGAGCCGCGTCGAATTGCGCCTGTTGCTGCTGCAGGATCAGATTCATTTCCCCCACTGAGGTTGTCATTTTCCGCGTAGGTTACGTGTGTAGTACCCGAAGGCGCCAGTTATTGGATCGTCACCTTGGTTACGCGCTCGGTCACTTGACCCAAAACCGAGAGGTAAGAAGAGGCACGGCTGCACTGTTTATTGGACGGGCGAGACAATACTACAGAAACTCTAGATTCATAGGACAAAACTATCACCACAAGTAGACGACAGACAAAGCGAATCGAATGAGACAGTCATGCGTGACAGTCAGGGTGTCAGAACATATCACGCTACAGGAGGCATCAGAAAACAACGCGAGAAAAAACTGTTCAGATAGCGCACAGACATTCGACCACACACCTGCAATCTGATTGACTGAGTGGGACCATGCCACCACCCACGACCGGCCGGCCGGTCGATGTGGCGTGATGCGTCTTGGCTGTCTGGTTAGGAGATGCGCCTCCCACCACCCCACTATCCGAATGCAATCGCAACCCACATGTATGTCACACGTACAGCCACCAGGACATGTTGGCGCACTTGAGTACCTAAGCCGTTCAATGAAAACTACACTGTCGTTCTGCCACTTACGATGTTGCGATTTGGTAAATCGATAGAGAACGAAGTTAGCCTTGTAGTACATAACAAAAAGTTTAACAGATTAGTAACAGAAATATTTTATGTAACTGTACGTAGTGTGCGACTTTCGAATGAGTAAAAGTTTGATGCAAGAGTGACTCAAATTTATCAATGGGTTGGATGCTGTTTCCTTTTGTTTGATAACTATTGTCTTTTCTCGCGTGCTTTTGGCGGGTTGTGCAAACCTTGCTGTCGCTCCATCCCATTCGTATTGGCATGGTTTTTCACAATCTACATGCTCTGGAAACGACCCTGAAAACTGTTTTGAAAACTTGATTGGATAGATTCGGTAAGTTTCGAACGTAGGCTGCATTTCTGTCAAGAGATTTGTTGGAACAGCCTTGCTGAGAAAATGGTTAACAGCCCTAGGTATGTCTATAATAACTACCATGTTAGGATACTATCTGAACTGTGTATCAACGCTAGGCCACTCTTGCTATCGCCAGGGAGTGACCAAGCGAGTTATTTCAAAATACATTTCCTTGGTCATCGTCTCATCAGTACAAGATAATGGTCTCAAATATTCTCAGTAAAACAAATCAATAGCATGGACATTGTATTTCGTTACCCATACTTTATTCGGGTTGTACGTGGGTGAAATGCTTCATCAGAATATCGTCAGGCTAATTCGGATATCGTGACATTTTACAACCAAACTTCATCTCCAATCGGTCTAGATAACAGCTGATTGTTCGATCACTTATCGTTTCACTCATCTGTGGATTTGAGGGGTTTTTCTCCATTCACTTTGGAAATGGCAGAGCACATTTGTGAGAGAACTGTCAACGCATACCCATATTGCGAATGCAACCAGGCAAAGTTTTCGCCGAAATGTTCTTGTGTATACACAACAGATGGTCATGGGTAAAATTTGTTGCTAGTTTAGTGCTCATTACCAGTCAGCTATCTTTATCAGCAGGGTTTGAATGCGAGTACAAACCTGAATAGCTTACCGCGCAGTGCGCATTTGAACGAGTCGACAATTTTGGAAATCATTTTTTCTGTATGCACCGGAGTGCATGTGTTGAGTCATCCGAGAGAGAGAAAATATACCCAGCCCTGATTTAGGCTTTCGATCACCGGATGTGATTGACACATGGGTGTAAACCTACGCTCGCTGAATACATGTATACTTTACTGCCTTCTGTTTACAGTGAACCCATTATCATCTTCGTGTAAAGCATGTAATAAACGCGATCACTTTGCTAAGTTTATAGACGAGAAAGTGGAGTTTTCTGATGTGTGGATGAAAGCAAGTGAGTCTCTAAATGAATGGAATTCGCAAAGTACAAATCGCTCGGCTTTTTTGTGACTGCCGGCTAACAACGTAGCCAGCGCTGCATTTCAAATGTTAGTGTTGATTGTCAAAATTCACAATCAGCATCAGGATTGGGTTACGTGAGTTAGGCTGAATTGAGAAAGGCACTCTTAAAATGATGAGCCGTCACATGATGCAAAGGTTTCCATAGGTATCGATTCCGGTAGAAGACTGTTAGTCATGGTCATAGTTAGTAACAGTATTGTTTTTGGTGAGATGGACTTTGGCTGAACTCACATCACGGACAAGAGCCACGTGTCATTAGGCCGCGTGTACTCAAGAGATCTACATTTCTGCATTCAAATCTCTGAAATTTCGAAGTTGGTCTCAATTTTTTCCCCTTTACACTGTTCGATATAAAATCCACCAGAATATATGAGATAATGTCCTCTTCAGAAAAACTTTCTGAACGCGTGAGCCCACCAAAGCTACTGCTGAGTATTGATATGGCATTATTATTGTTATTGTTAAAATCATTTTGCAACTTCATATTTTCCTGATGAGGCTACCTTCCCGAATTCTGTTAATTATATAGATGACTAGCAGAAACATTTATGTTAATTTAATGAGGGCTGGAGACTAACTGAAAAATAGTTCACGCCTGGATAGATTTAGGCCAGTACTGTTTGGAAAAAATTAACGTTTTGGCTATACCTACTAGTCTGGCAAGCACCTTGTTAGTATGCCTACTTAACCGGATCCCAAAATTAGTCTAGAAGGTCACGACGCTGAACTCTCTAGACTCGTTAACCTCGTGCCGACCAATTCTACACACATAATTCAGTACCAGCCTTCCCAGGGCCACCCGGAAAGCTATGATGCGACTCGAAAAGTCTGAGCCTCCCTTTTATCTGGCCTAACTACGCACTGCCTGCTGGCAAGCCAAAAACTATCAGAATCATTGAGATTTGCATCTTGGGCGGCTTACTAAGAATTTGCTCGTGACCATGAAAATTAGAACCACACTTTTCAGTACACGTTAACATCATTTTACTACACACAATTTTTGAGAAAATTGCGCAGTATAATCTGAAAACCGTATTAATTACGAAAGACGTCCTCATAAAATACAAATTGATTACATCCGGCGTCGAAGTCCATGCTTTCTTGTGCCTAACTAAGCACAGTCACGCTCATCAGCATCAGCATGTTTATTTCGAGAATCACTTTGCTATGTCTACACTGTCTTGTTGTAGATGAGTTTCTGCATCTTTTTGTGTGTATAAAAGGTTATTGGCAGGTTTTGGGAAAATTGCATATCCTCCAGTGTCACTAAAATCTATCATCGAAAACAGGGACTGAGGTATAAATGAATCGTAATTCACTCGAAAGTGACTGCATATTCTCGGAAAATATTATATTTTGTAACGCGTGAAGATGTTAAGTAAGGTACGTTAGTATTCCCAAATACTTGCATACTCTCTGTTTAGGCACATCAAACTATACGGGATGGGTTCGGTCAAGAACTAACAAAAAATGTCAGTAACTTTTGTCGACGATTCAACTTAGACGTTTATTATATCAAAAGGAAGAAGAAATCCCGTCAACATTTGGATTTGGGCTGTTAGAGAGTAGTTACAAAACATGCAAATTTTCGTTAAACTTCATCGGGCATGCTGAGCAACACAAACCTTACCCTTAAGTTGATGAACATAAAAATCTTGCTACCTGTAGTGTAGAGAATGGTGAGTTTGTTTTTGGGACGTCAAACTGCTTCTTTCTGTTTTCTGCTATTTACTCTTGGTGATTGCATAAATGAACTTGTGCTGCCTATGCATGTGGCCCCTGTTCAGTCTTGTTACTACACGGTGATGAAACAAAACACATGACTGGTTAGCACCTTTTCTTCAGACACCTAACGTCTATCAACAGCAGTTGATAGTAGTTTCTCTTACCTTGCTTCGTTCAGCGATTGTCAGGTCGGAACAAGCAATTGAGGCCCTTGTTAGAAAGTGGTGGGGGAGCGGGATGGAGACCTCAAAGTCCAAGGTATGCAAAAGGTGGCGTTCGAATTCAAGAACCTGTACGTGTACGGTCGGATTGAGAGGGGTGAGGATGATATAGAACTACATATATGTGGGTATACATGCATATATTGTATACAATATTCAACATACAATATTCAATGTATGATTTTCAAACGTCCCTACGTATTGCCTATAAACAATATATATGTGTATATGTATATACAACAAACCTAGTCGGTATTGCCCAAGATTAGTCTGTTTCTACAGAACTGTATTTTCTTTTCGCAACAGAGATCCCGGGTAATGCCATAGAAACAATAGAAGATTTTAATGGCATTGGATGACGCAAATACCGGCTTCAACACCCTCCTTGCTATTGAATACAATAATTACATTGCAACCAGTAGGTGCTGAAACTACAGAAGCCTCAGTACAATATACAAAAAGTATTCTCCAAGCAAACTATTTACCATTCATCAGAAGGCGACTAAAAAAAAAATCTTTCTGTTCTTGAAAGAAATCTCTTTAGGAAATTTACTGTAGTCGAATACACTGAACACTACTGTTACAGTGCATTTTGGGTGCACCAAAATCTTCAACAATAGTTGTGGAGGATTGCTTGCCTTTGATTGACGATGTTAAAACATGGGACAAACTTTAGCCAGAAATTAACAGGTCGACAGCTAGCTGCATTATGAACCATGTGCTCAACTACATTTCACCTATATACAGACATCCTGTTTCAATAAAGTGGACCGCATAAAGATCCCGGAGAGAAAGTGGATACTTAAGACAGTAGCGTTAGTAAAGGTATTCCGAGTATTAAGGCGAATACCGAGCGTCTTTCAGCAGCACGTCATTATGCTCAGAGTTCATCTGAATACGTTCATCAGCGACCATATATATAGTACATTTGTTGCGGCAAAATTTACGAAAGGCAGCAAACGAGCCGTAGCAACTACAAAAGTAGAAAACAGACGTGTGTGAAAGGTAAAAGAGAAGATATGCGCGGAAAAGAAAGGGAAGAGTATTGTATCAGTGTCCAAAGAGATTCTCAACTCGAGGGCTCTGATGTCTGCTTTGTTCGATATGAGAAAATGTCTTCAGCCGAAAGTGATCACCGTCTTCGGTACTGCAGTCAGAAAACCGACAGTGTCATTTTTAAGCAAGCCTTAATTCCATCAAGCCATGAACCAAAATCATCCCCTGGTTACCAAGCTGTCACTCCCAGCCTTACCAGTCGCTTGTGAACGGGGCAGCCGTAGCAAACGGTGAGTTGTAACGTGGTAAAATATCTAGTTCATTCTGATCAAATAACATCTCCGGTCAGAGACCACTTTTCGATGTCGCATGGAGTACCTCTTAGTAGGCTTTAGACGAAACCAACCGATATGCTCGGAAAAGCTCTTTTCCTAAAAATCCAGCAAATCTGAGTTCTTTAGTGACTGTAATTCATAACGGAACATTTTGTGCTATTGTTGTTTTGCTACATAAACAGCTACGCTGTACAGACAGTAATTACATTATGATTTCATTTGCTAACGTGCTGCGTTATTACTACTTCATAGAAACAAGCTCTGGGTTTGAGCTAAATACACTTCTGTTCACTATTACGTAGTTCCAACTACGACAGGTTCTGATTTCGGAGAACACACTTGAATGAGCCAAGTGGATCAATTTGATGACCCACTGTCGCGATGTATTTAGCATCTGGTCTGGATGAAGTTACAATCACATTATAAAGCCGATAGCGTTCAAATGTCAAGACACCTTAAGTCTCGTGGTAATACAGTTTCACCATAACCAGACAAAGGTGCTGAAATCGTGTTCATTAATAAAGTAGATCAGGTTTCAAAGGCGCAAAAGATACCATTCGACAGCGACAAAATTACGGAGTCAGGAGAAGCTAAAGATCAGATGCGGTTTTCCGAAAATGGAATAATCGACAACGTAAAATGACTCAGGAAACACAGAGTCACTAACACAGGTTCAATTGGATAGAATCAGCAAGTGCAACTACTCCACGTTTGTACGGCCTGCTAAAGATTTCCAAGCTGCTGGGTAAGACATGTTATAAACAGATGTGAAGACTGTCTACCTTGTTCAAACCCTAGTTTTGTCCACTGTCTGACTTGACAAAATAACTACTACACACTTTTGAATAAATCATAATATGGATATGTGCCGACTCTCACTAAGAGGTCGATAACTGGCAGTTTCCAAAAACACTCCACTACTGCATTAAAATTTGACTCCACTGCTTCGAAACATCGGCTGCGATCAGAAGACGTCGGTTACTTCCTAGTAGTATTCTGTACGTGGTGAATATTAATAATCCTCAATCACTCCAGTCCTTGACTTCGCTCGTTGTTGACTACCAAGACATATCGCAGTTCACTTTTTCGTCACAAATTAATAAACCGGACTTGGCTGTTTCTTCGAATGGTCGAACTTTGTATTATGTACCCCTTAGTTGTGAAGTGTATCCGCCTGTTGTTAATTCTGTCAATGATTTTACTAGGTCGTTGATCATAGTTCACTCTCAGTTTTGAATATCTGGTACCTAACTGTTGTTTAATCTAGTCGATGGTAAATTTAAAACCCATGGGATTAGATCCCAACCTATGATCCATTCGCAGACGGCCAGTTTCCGGAGGTGTTACATAACAGATATCAAAGGCTTCGCAGAGGCGGCGCAATCATCAAACGGAAGACACTCTCTGTGTAGGGAGAGACTTGTTCATCAGTAAACATTTGCCGTGATAACTGGTGAGCATTGAATTCGCAACATACATTGAACTTTATTGTGCAGATCTGTAGACTGCAATATGTACCTGAAGAGGCAGTGAAATGTACTGAAAAACTACAATGTTTCTGACTTCTATAACTAAGTCCTAAAAGATGCCCTGCTATATTAAACTGGATTGTCGGACCAAAAGAGACCAGATCAACTGTCTTCCGATAACAAGGTAGGGGGATCGTGGCCCGTCTCAGTTATGGCGGTATATGGACCAGTTGCTTAGACTTTGATAGATGGACGATTTCGGTGTTCGACAGCCTCTACTTGAGATATCTGCTTCTATCTGTAAAGGGATCGGATTGGACAAAGGCATCGATACGAAGTCAACCAGCGATTCACAGAAGGATACGGCCAAACAGTGTCGACAACGCAAGCGATCTGGCTTGTCAGCGCGAGGACCAAACAAGATAATACGTTACCTTAGCATCGGATTTTGTTATAGCGAGCATCCGAGTAAAGCAATTTGTTTAGGTGCGTCACGCGTTAAAACAAAAAAGCTACCAACGTAGCCCAACCGATTCATAGGAAAGCCAAGGTGTCGGCAACAAAAGTAATTTGTTTGTTTTAACACGTGACGCACCTAAACAAATTGCTTTACTCGGATGCTCGCTATAACAAAATCCGATGCTAAGGCAATGTGCTATCTTGGTTGGTCTCCGCGATGACACGCCAGATCTCTTGCGTTGTCGACACTATTTGGCCGTATCCTTCTGTGAATCGCCGGTTGACTTTGTATCGACACCTCTGTCCACTCCAACCCCTTTACATCTTCATTTTTTTCGTAGCCTAATCCATTCCTGGCTTGTGATAACACTCCCTTTTTGTGGGGACATGCCCTTCACCCGGTGTTAACCGTTTTCACAAATGCACTGGATTCTTTCTCTTTAATATTCCTCCGGAATCTACTTCGTGTGACCGATAACCGCAGTGACTCATCACCACTCCCTCTATCCATCGCTATAGGTTTTTTGGAACACACCGTACCCATATCTTCTCGCCCACCTGTAGAACCGGTAGGTCGCGGGCTCCTCTGTCGTGGTATCGCTTTTGGGTTAGCGTTCGTCATCTCAAATCGTCGTGTGTTTCGGCTTCGTATGGTGAATGGGATTTTAGCAGTTCTATTATCGGCGTGTGCTTCTCCCTAACATCCTTTGAGGTGAACTATGGGACATAGTTTCATAGAATACGGAGTGTAACAAACATATGTTTTCGATAAAATCTCATCAGACTGTTACAGTTATAAAGGAAAATACAACTAAAAACGGTTACATGCGAAACTTGGTATTGGTCCAAAATTCATACCATCTTCATTTTTTTTGGACCCCGATTGGATGTTAACTGCTCACATATCGATCGGGTGAGTCAGCTAACGGCCAAGGCAATTGAAGTGATTGAACAAAGTTTTTTGTCCACACAAGGTTGGATTACGTAATCGAGTGGCAATGACCTCGGCCGTGGCCAACATTCGCTGGAGAACAAGTTTTGACCTGTTCGGTGGGACCTTGTAGATAACAGTGAACGATCGATCTATGTTGACCTGATGGTTGCTGTCGGCCAAATGACCTACAATGACACTCGTGATTGATTTTCGCTCACCTGTCCTGATCCATGCTGGATGGTGTTCTCTGATTCTTTCAGACAATCGTCTAGTTTTTCGACTCACGTATTTTGCTGACCAGTCACAAACTAACGAGTAAGTCACCATGGATGTGTTGTGGACCGGCACTTCATCCTTCAGATTCAGAGTAATCAATGGCGAACTGGTGAATGAGACAATCGGTCGGGCTGCGTTGAACGTTCTCTTAAGCGAACT
>LUCH01017835.1:0-23724 GCA_013368495.1 Paragonimus heterotremus
TGCTTTTTGACATGAACTATGCAGGAGTTTGCTCAATAAACGAAGTCTCTAACCAAGCGTCTTTTGTGGTCACAACAGGGGGAGGTGCATTCGAAAAGCCACAGTGAGCGGATCGGGGACGACGTGGACTACCGGATGGATCATCGCTCGACCAAATCGGCCAAAGATCGAAACATGGCAAGCAAAATATGATGGATGACCAAATCGGAGGCGCGATTATTCCAACACTCGCAGGAATATCTCAGCACGGTCGTAAAGTACGGTCAAAGCCCACAGTGGATAGATAGAGGACAACACGAGCGACCGGACAAGCCATCGCTCAACGAAATCAGACCAACGGACGAGGAATAGCAAGCGAAAAACCCCCGGATAGAAGGCGTAAATCACACGTCTAAACCGGGTAGAAGTGCACCCGACGTATGAGCGGAAACTGGGTGTGTGTGTTGTGGACTAGACTTTTGATTCAAAATCGCGAGCGCACGTGTGGCATGGTAACTAGCGTGTTGGACAATAAAGATTGTGCTTTATTGGACGCGTTTTCGTTAAAATCTATCAGATGTGAATTAATTGCATCAGTTCTAAACAGGTGATTCCAGCTGATCACGCACAGGAAGCTGACTTCGATGTGCTGAGGTCCGGTGCGTCACAATTAATGCGTGAAATCTGGGAACAGTACAGAGTAGGTACACCCTGAAGAAAATTTCAAAAGTTCCTTAACTAGGTCTTGGAGCCTGACATCCCCGTGGTGATAAACAACGATACATCCAAGTCTTCGCCTGGATAGGTTTGGAGAGTAACATGATACTGCTGTGACAAATGAAGTCCTAAAGAAAGTCCTTCAGTGCTGACTGTAAGTGGTATAAGGAAGCTGGAACTACGTGCTAGTGGGCTGTTAGGTCTGACCGATTGCGGCGTGTAATACAGCTAGCTAGCACAGTTTTCATAAATCTCAGGATACTTTGATTACTACAATCGACAAGGCTCTCATGGATGCCTCGCATTATCGTTAAACAATGCAGATGGGATATCCAAGGAGTCTAGCTTTGATAAAGTTTAATTGTCAACTGAGCATTACACCGCATCGTTCGCACGGAAGTTTTAGGAGGTAGTTTATAAATTAGAACAAAGGATTCTGAAGGAGAAGATCTGTAACCATACTGACGTTTTGGAGCTCCTAAGAAAAATAAATCCGACCACGGCGATCGAGCAGTAGGATTGGATCCAAAACTGATTTCTGATCTTGGTGCCCACACTGGTTTGTAAGTAATAAAGCAAGTATGGGTTGTCAGCTGTGAAGTGACATGAGGCAGCTATTCGGCCACTCTCCATGAAAGGAAAAGGATAACTGTTTACTAACTATTGTCCGGCTAGCTTAGGTAACTTAGTGATTAATGTGCTTGGTCAAACATGGAGGACAACTTAACAGGCCATAACCAGCTGAGTCCACTACAGTCTGAGTTTATGCGGGGATTCAGTCGTATTGCAACTTACTTAGGGCCAAGAATATACGGTTGAGAACGGTAAACCAAGTGTATTCTGCTGACACCATGTTTATCGACTTTAGTAAAGGAATTAATATGTTCTGAAAATCCGGGTGTACGGTTTGAGATTGGAGAGATTCTAGTTCAGATCTCTGTTTTACTGGTTGACGAGCAACAACGAGTTTTAAACCGGTTCCAGTTTTTTCCTGTCAACACGATCTCCTGAATGGGATTCCAAATGTTTCAATTTTGAAGCGCCTGTTGCAATCACTTTACGGTGGCAATATTCCAGATGTGCTGGATGGACAATCAGTGGCGTTGGCTGATTGTTTGAAGCCTTTGAGGATGGTGATCGTGGTGTCTGTCCTTCAAAGCATTATCAATTCCTCGTTGGCTTGAACCCAGTTTGGGTGCTACCGGTAAATCATAACAAGTGCACGGTGTTGTATAGTGGACTTGTCAAGTCAACTTGTAACTAGATCCCGGAGATGGCTGAGTTATCGCCAGTGTCCCAGAAGGCAGAGTCAAAGGTTTTTCATGTGCTATAAACGATTTCAATGACGGCTCGTTGACGTAGAGTAGTTTATGTCGGACGTCACCCAGAATACCATTTTCAAGTAAACCCACCATACTTCAGACTAGATGAACTGGTTGTGAGACGTGTTTTTTCCATCAGCAGCCATCCCATATAGTGTGGGGTCGGTTTTAATCTCAGGGTTTAGAAGGATCAGAAGCCCTTTCGGTAAAAACGGACAGCTCATAGGGAGTCTCATACTTACACCAAAACCTTTATCGGGGTGCATAGGTGCAGATTTATTCTGACTATTCAACACTTATCGCCTTCTAAATCGTCATGGGTCTACTAAGAGACTTACCAAGGTCTGGTCTGACCACAGGGATGTTGAAACACGACTGTCTAACTGCCGGAGGAGGTGACGATTGTGTTGACTGTGAGAGAGAGTGAGTTTCGGCCTGGCATTCTGTCTATAGTTCTGTGCTATTTTTTTATCTTCAACATGGCTCCTCCCTTAGCTTCCTGTTGTTTGATATGTTTCCGTTATTGGTGAATTCGATACTCAATGTAATCGCTGTCGGTAGCCCCTGTCATTTGTTTTCTTTTCACAGATCCCAGTCATACAACTCTCATTCCATCTCAGCTCCTCACATTTGGTCGACAGACACACTGTGACTTAAGTATGTCGATTCTGTGGACAGTATTCGGTTGAAGCCTGGTTTAATTTGTTTGTGGTATCTTGGTTTACTTCGGTGTCAGGGACCGCAGTCTCTTCGATCCTAACGAATCGATATCGTAAGGAGCAAAAGAAATGCTCCAAACACTGCCACTCAAATACAATTATCCATGGATGATCAAAGATTACCTTGGTTATCCATCGCCTAATCAAGATACGGTGGTATAGCATGGATGTGCCTAATCCGTCCCTGCAGCGTCCAGATTTATGTCAGTTTGGGTGAAATGGGCCAAAGCGTCGCAGAATGAGTGAATAAACAACACCTTCTACACGTACTTTCTAAAAAGGCTGTCGACTGAGTAAGATTAAATAAAACTCAGAAAAAAGCCAGCATTAAAAAAGCATCTTTTTGTATGCGAGTACGACGAGTCGATGGGTTTGCAACAACGACCCACGTATTTCATCTGCTCAGATAGTGAAACACTCGCATCAGACATCACTCCAAGCTTATATTTACGTATGCAAAAAATGAACTAGAAAAACGAAGATACCTAAAAAAAAATATAAGTGGTCCTAATTAGTTGGCGATTTGTTCCAATTCACACACACCCCAGTACCTCGTGATTTTTTTCTGATCGCAATCAGGTGATATACAATGCATAGCAAACACTCAAACAATGCGATTTGCAGCCGTCCTCAAACACCTTTCAATCAGTCGCAAAAGGTGAATATTTTTGAGACGAAACAAAACACCAAACCAACAGGCTGAACTGGAATTATCTATGGCAAAAAGTGTTAATCTCACACATTCTAGCAGTGGTGTTGGTTCACAACGCCTGACTTCACAAAGCTGAGGCTAAGACACTGTCTACTTACCTGAAATGCGCAATTGACAAATCTCGTTTGAATGTGCTCAAGTGCGTTTCCATAGTGGCAGCGAGTGATTTTTGTTGTTCTACATCTGTCAAACTATTGGCCACAACATCTGGTAGTTTTTCTGTGGAGGTTGTGAGTAACTTTTCCAACTGATCATTCAGATATGATGCAGACATTTCAGACGTGCTAGTAAATGGTAGAATTGATGAGAACAAAACACCCGTTTTTTCTGTGTTTACTGTCACTTGCTTCCACCACTTAGGCAGCTCGATAACGAGGAAACGTGCAACCGCTTGAAGTAGGTCATCATAGGTCTTCTTTCGATTTAGTTGGTCTGCCAAACGTTTCTAGAGGAGAGATGGATTGAGGAGGAAATTAGATTAAGCTCTACTTTTATTCGGATTCTCAGTGGCTAGTCGCAGCTTCAGATATTTTGGCTTGACACGTGCGCACTTCATTCACATTACTTTAGTTTATAATGATGGGTCAATAATTAGATTACCAAGTATAGGAGCGAATACACATGCAAAGTGCATATCTGCAAAATAAACTACTCATCATAAGGCTGAGGCAAACGGGTTCTCTTAGGCACCGATTGTCGGCCTTGACCATCAACCACCTGTTGAGTCCATTGGCATTGTTTTCAACCGTTTCTAGACAGTTTCATCAAATCGACTGACCATTAACAAATGTTCAGCCACCGACCGTGAGCTAAATTTGGGTTGTTCTAACATCCTATCGCCAGTTGCAACCGCCGTCGAAGACGAAGTGGACTGGCTGAGTTAGATAGGTTTGTCGGGTTGGAAAGATATAATGACATATTTCCGGCTGAACATCACTCACAATTGATTGCAACCTTCGCAAATAAAATTTATAGTCGACCTCTTTCGAAAGAAAGTGCTAGACTCGAGCCTTGTCCCTGTTTCAGCTCATTAATAGTGCATATCCTTGCCATGACCGGGGCTAGAACTCTAACCACACTGGTATAAGGCAACTTTGTTGACCACTGCGTTACTGACCTCATACGAGGCACGACAGAATTATCATATCTGAACGCTTGTGAGTTGGGATCATATTGTCCGGTCGTCCTGTTAACTCCTATCGATAACCAGGAGGTCAGGATTTCCGAGACAGGCAGAAATCTCTGACCCCATTAAATCTAATGACATGCCGAAGTTCAATACAAACGTTTCTGTGCTCCGTATTTTCGGTCTGCATACCCAAATCAGTTAGTCCGCCAAGCAAATTAAGCGTGGTGTCTGTGTTTTAGTTTCATGTGACTACATCTCAATTCGATGTCCAAGTTCCTGCGCAACCACTCTTGCTTGCAAAAGTCACCACAGCAGTGCGCACCTGTAAAAGACAGGTGGACTTAAACACTTATGTGAACTATCATTTGCTCCGTAAAAGTAGGTTCATTGCACTTGATTTGAGCTTCCAATTATTTACATGAAGAATTTCACGACTGATATTTGGGTAATACGAACTCAAGCGAGTATATAATTTATAACAGCCAGAGATTACTATTACTCTGCACAAAACGGAGGAAAGTTAACTCTGGCAAATGCTCATTTGGGCCACCAATTTACTTTGCGCACTGACGTCAGGTTTCTGAGCACTACAAACATGAAGCATGAGAGTACTTGTAACATAATCCATGAATTTGCAACCGGTTATTGTTGAAAAGAAATCTTGGCATTTGTCGAGAATAGGAAACGAAACGGTCACCTCCGTCAGTTCAGCAATTTATCGATCGATTGTTGGCCTCACAGTTGGGTTCAAGGTTTCTCCATCTCCCACAGGCTTACTTCTACACGTCGCGTAGATAATTCTGGGGTAATGAGACATTGTCTTAAGTTAAATTTCAAAACCGTTTCCGATTGTTTTTCTATTCACCGTGATGCCCACACCTGTGCTTATAAGTATTGTACCGTCGTGTCCGCAAAACTTAGTTGACCGAAAAAGTTCTGCATTCCAAACAAAAAGCGAAGTATAAAAAGACAATAACAAACGCAACCAACTTGATTACTGCATAAGAGCATGTCATGCCAAAACGGATTACATGCTTCAAATAAAATACATTTTTGTTTCTGAGTGTGTAGTATGTTTCCTGATTTCTCGACATTGGAGATCTTCATTTCATCAATGTGTCACACTACTAAATTTGGTTGTTGAATAAGATGTGACAGTATTGCTAAACAGACTTCCGATTCACTTTAGCGACCTTTCCTGATAAACATTGTTTGTGGCTCTAACAAGGAATAGGATTACAATTTTAGTTCTGTCATGCAAGAATGCAATGCTCACAAGTATAACGTGCGAAATTATATCTCAGTACACATTTTCAACAGCTTCGGGATCGTTATCCTTGGGTCTTTTATTATGGAACACAGGAAATAAAACATACCACAGATAGTACCACATCACTCACAGTTAGACTGGACTATTTGAAGTGGCATGAATTGGAATGAGATTTCAATTTGCAGACTGCTTTCCCATTCATCCTGCTATGCTGTAGTTTTAACAAAAGAGCTTAGCTTCTCAGACCTGTCCACACAATTTTGGTCCAATACAGTGACATTGCAATTTTCCACGTATCACCGATGTTACTTTTGGTTCCACTTAAAAACATGCAAGCAGTTTGCATGCATACAAAATTCTTGGGACGAGAAACATTTCCCATTCCCGAATTTGTCGCAATCTCTATCCGATAAAGTAACACGATTCATACAGGAGTTCGTGAATGCTGGCATCCAAGTCCATAGTTATTCAGTAATCCATGACCCAGCCAGAATGTTAGGGAATCGGGCGCCCATCTATCTTTAATTTATCACACGACTCGGTGTGTAGCAATGAGAATCTTTTTTGGCTATTTTCAATGTGCATAAGTAAATTTAACATTTTGCCACGCTGCAGTTAGTCCAAATACTGGGACGTACTTCTGCTTTAAGATATTATGATAGTACTGATGGCACAAACTCTACCTTCCTATGTGAAACAAACTATGGACTTTATTTTAATTTTCCATCCTCAATAAAGAAATTTATTTGTTAATTCTAACGGATATCAGAGCGTATCGCTTTCGTTATTTACAAGCCCATAAACAACACATTCTCTCACATGATTTTTTAGTTTCCAACCGAACGGAATCACCGTCCTGTTTAGCAAAAGAGAGTATTCCGCAGTCCGTTCTATTCATGGCTTTAGACAGTTTGTAACAGGAACGGAATTCCAAATATTCCTATAAGACTGTTGAGATATTCGTCAACCCTTCATCGTCCCGTTCAAAGGCCGCTTTTGCGGGCCTTTTTATAAAAGATTGGAAACTTTTATCCAAGTCAATACGTTCTCTGACACAAAATTCAACGGTATCTAATGTCTAACTTTATGTGAAAAAGGCTTGTTAAAACATCTTGGTAATTACCAGAAAAGTCAGTCCCGGCAGTGGCTATGATATGCACTACTGATGAGCTCTAATGAGGGCGAAACTCGAGTCTGGTGCTTCTTTTCGAAAGGGGCCGACTGGAAAGTCTATGGGAATGCGACAGCTGCGATCAATTGTGGGTGATGTTCAACTTGAAATAAACCAAATCCCCTACCACTCACCGGCAGTCTTAATTCTCTTTGTTGATTCGGTGTTTTTCCATGTAGAAAATACATCTACCAGAAGTATGGTCAATCATTTTTATTGCCGTATGTCAACCTACGGATCATTACTTACCTTGTGCCCAGTTCATATTTTCCATAGAAAAAAAGGTAGGAACGTTAACGCCCGGGTAAACAATCGATTGTTTTCTTGACACGTTATACACGAACGACATTTTGCTAAAGTAATATTGCTGATCAATAGACGGTCGTGCCTACTAAAACCTCGATGACACAATGGTCAATACGACTGCCTTGCCACATTTCAACTCCATGCCGTGGCAAGGATATGCTCTACTGACCTACACTAACAACAACAACATAACTCAAGTTTAGTGCTTCATTTTCGAAAGAGGTTGACTGAAAAACCCATCTGAATGCACAAGTTGTGAGTGAGTGGTGATAGTGTTTCACATGAAACAGCATATTTAGTTTGCTAAAGTCATATAAGATTCAAAAGTGAATTTTCTTCTTGTTGTGGAACAAACCAGTGACCAGGTATTAATTGCTGCGATCATAACTTGGCAGTAATTCTGATTAATATATTTTGGACTCCATAAACGCCACTGACAGTTGAGTTTAATGTGTAGAACTTTTATTTCAAATCAAACCGATGTCTGCGACTCCGAAAGTCAACAAAAAACTGCACTAAACTATCCGACTCGTTTTGTTGACAGGCGCTGCCCACCCAGAGAAACATACTACCAACGTATCCAGGGGATCATGGAGGAATTACGCGTCCATTCAACCAGTTGTCAAAGTTCGATCAGTCAGTAACCCTTAGTTTAGCCTTCGTTGTTCTTCCAGACGTCCCTCAAACTACATTCATAGAAACTCTCAGTGACTAGAAATGATATACAAACAATAATCAAGTTCACGCGCTTCCACTAATCTCGAAAATCAAACAAGTATGCTCAACGCAATTATCTAAATGAGTGCTATTTAGAGCAACCAACCTCTCATGATTCGTGGATAGTGAACTTCGACCAGGTCGTAACTCACCTTCATCGCTTGTACGTTAGCGCACAGAATGCCGTAATTCACCTCCAGCTCGTGTGCCCGTTGAACCACGTTCAGAGCTATTTTACCCAATGGTCGGCTGCTGCTTCTGCTGTCGTTCGTCGGCGCTAGTAGCATGCATTGTTTTACTGTGTTCACGGCAGATTGAGCGAACGGTACTTGTCGCAAATCGCATCGGACGGAATCACACACAATCGTTGTCTGCGGGCGATCGTTCAGAGCGCAGTGTATGAGCAAATGAGCTAATTCGTGAGCCTGTTGCACATAGTTCGCTCCATCTAGTTCGATCTCTCGTAACAGGATCTCGCAATTAGACATAGCTGCCGATGGGTTGGACAACAGTCCGTTCGAAAACTCCTCCGCAACAGCACTGGGACTCATCAGTTTGAAATGAGTAGTTGTCAACCATCGTTCACCCTCCTGTACGACTTGAAGGAAGAGTTCGATTTTTTGTTGAACTTGTAAAAGCCATTCGATTTTTTGCTGTGGGCAAGAAACGGTGTTTTAAATAAACAATGGGTGCTTTTTATTTCTAGAACCAACTGATTTTCGCGAGAAGACGAGATAACCACAACGCACGAACTACATAATTAGACAGCTTTTGCTCTCCACGTTCGACCATGAACTATGAATCCAACCAACAAACTGGACATCTGTGACGCTGCTTACAGCATACTACCTCTTTCAATAAATATATGTTCACCAGAGTTTAAAACAGGAATGTAATGTACGACTAGAAGCTATAATTAACCCATTTGCTCTGATTATTAGTATAGTTGTTGAAAACAAGTAGATGTCTTTTCACTTACTTTTAGGTGTGTTCGTAGACCAGAAAAGCGTTCAAGAAGCTCAAGTGATTTTTGACCCATTTGAGTATGCGGAACTTCTGATGTTTCCACTCTCAGCTGTTCAAATTCCGGAGCCTTCAGGTCCGCAGCTTGAATCAAATTCTGTAGACAAAGATTATAGGGGGGAAAGGTGATTAGTAGAATTCTTTCATTAGGTTGCACTACTTAAACCTCTCAATAGTAGATACAGATTCGATGGAACGAACAGACTAGATAAACGATTTAGTTGAGTGAAAAAGTGTGAACACTATCGCATAACGCAGCATGAATGTGTTATTTTGTCTAGTAATCACAAAAGTTGATATTATAGCAGGATGAATCTATGGGAGTTGCTTGTCCTTCTCTGTTGACAAGAGGTCAACTTACGACGCTGTCACAGAGCAGCCAACATGTTGGACAAAGCATTCAAACAGTAGTATGGATTCTGGTAGATACGCTTCTTTCCGCAGATCCCATATGTCCGTGCCAATATGAGTTCTTGGTTCGACAGGCACATTTAGCTTGGCTGGGCTGTGTTTGTGGTGGCAGCTGTCTCCGATTAAGTTTAATGTCAGAATATCTGTCTATACGATAGGCATTGCCGTATCTTCTGTCTGAGAAAAAAGTAAGAGTCGATAGGGTATCGAAAACGGTGACAGCAGGTTGTAAACTTTGAGGAAAGGTTGCACAACTGTCAGGAAAGGAAAAAGTACGATAGAAGGATCCGTGATTGCAGATCAAAATATAATTACTATTAGGAACTACGAAATTAGCTGTTTCTTATTTATATATCGTTTGTTTTTGGCCACGACACCCTGTGAAATGGTAGTCAGACATTATATTCGGGATATGCCCCACTGTCAGCCGGTCCACCAAACAAACAGAACACTGTGCTTGTGTATTTGAATGTCATGTACACCTAATGCACAATTGTTCCCATTTTGACATGACTGAGAACGTCGTAGACAGCGGTCCTAATTAAAAGGCGATCACGAAACACAGTACTATGACAAGAAAGCCCGTTGTAATTATTCATGGTCACTTCCGGTTCGCCTATCTATAAGAGATAGGTAGTAATCTACATTTACCTTGTACTCATCCAGATAACAGTTCCAAACGGTTTCATTTGTCCGTGACTCATGTGCTCTAACTGAATTTGAGTGTCCAAATTCCGCGGAGTCCACAACTTTGCACTCCACCTTCTCTACCTTTTGCTCAGTCAAATGGAGCCAGGTTTGAAGGCGATCAACAAGTTCTTTGTGCCGGGTGTGTTGGATGAAGTTCTGATTTGACAGGTCGGTCATCTGCGACGAAAATAAGCGTAAATCGTATTTATCGGCCTGTAAATCCGCAGACGAATACATAAAAAATGCTGTGTATAATTTAACCAAGGCAAAAATATTGGTGAATAAGAAACAGAAATGCGTGATACTTTCCGAAGAAGTCTCAGTATACTTTTGAACTTCAGGCATGTCTTCCAAAAACGAGAGCTTGATTCCCTTAAATACAATCACTCGTCAATAACAAGTTGTCTATTCACGTGGTTGGTACTTTTTGAAGTGGCTCTTATTAGCATGCTAGTGTTCATTATGGTAGTGAACGATGAATTTTAGTTCGTCGATAAATAACCATGAGTTTGGAGTGGAAACGTTTATAGTTATGCGCCCCTGCCTGGTTGCCCGTTGTGGAGTAACTTATGATGAATGGGTTACAAATATCAGGACAAAGGGAACGTAAGCGAACAGAAGAAAACATGAATAGTCGTTGCCGTCAGCTAACACCGTAACACACTGAAACTGGGTTCTGTCATACGTGAACCTTCAGTGAGGTGTGTGAGTCGGCTAGAAGGAAATACGCGAGTCTTGCAATGTAGGTTGTCCCTCATCTTTACCTTTTGCATGATTTCGACCTTTCGCCTAATCCCTTCAGCCAAATAATTAAGACAACCAACTGAACTATACTAAAATGATGCGACTTGGTCATCTTAAATGGACAACTGATAAAATTAAGCGAATTATTAACATCCGGCAATGTATGTATTGCCTCTAAGTCGAGTGATTGAAAAGGTGTTTCAAGACTCATGCATTTTCTGAGCGAATAGCCTAGCCGTGACAACAACGTTGGACAGTGTTCTAATATGAGCCAGACCTAACAGTGAAGTCCTGTCTACACAAAAGCCTCCTCACTCTATACGATATTGTCGCAACAGGACCCTTTGGATAGTGATCCTGGTTCAGTGAGAGGTGATTTAACGATGAAATATCTAGCATACGTGAAACTTCGTGAATGACGAATGGATCATCTTTAAGGTGTCTGTGGACTCAACTTACTAGGAAACTTTCCTGAGCCTTACTAGCTTTTCAACAGCCCTTCTTTGAACGCTTTCAGTAGGTGCTAAATTGTTTCACAATAAGGATGACAGGTCTGTATGTTCGCCTTCAGTCGTGTTTGCAGTATGGAGATTAACGCGATAGGAAACGCACTAATCTTTGAGACTAGTAAGCGTTTTATTTGTTCACTTTGCGTCTCGGGAGGCCATTGACCGAAACTACTAACGTATGTACAGTGTTCGAAACAAAGATTTCATTGACGCACTTGTTCCCAGATAGAGGCAGCGCAGTCCGCTTAACCCCTCAGATTTAATGTGTTAAGCTATACACTGAACTCTGTAAGCGATTGTGTCGATTCACACCTTGTCAATGGCCAGGGAAACCACGGTTAGCTATGTAAGACTATGTAAACACACCCGCCGTTACAATCAGTCAAGTCGACTGATTGGTTTAGTGCGCAATTTATTTGAATACTGACTTACTTTGACAAAACCTAGATCTAACTTTGGATTTCGAATCAAGTGAATTCCGAAACTGTCGAAGCTAAATTCATTTGATGAGTACCTTACTCACTGTCACCCACTGCGTTTGCCTCCTTGTATCAAGTCTCCTCGGATTACTCCGATAACTTACCTCTGATTGAGACAGAGTTGCGGCAAATTGTGATCTCCTCAAACATAAAAGCAAAGTATATCAACCTTTGTTGAATAGGCTTTGCTAATAAAGGTTGGAACTTCGAAGGAAAATGGTGACTAATCCTCACCAAATGTGCCCCACTCAAAAACTTGGCTATTAACATTGTGGGTCTAACCATGGTGCATGCCGTAACTATTTAACATCGGTGCTCATGATGAAACCTCTCCCTACTGGTTAGCAGACTGTTACCAATATATTGTCATATACACAGTACAAATTACGGTTCTTGAGGAGTCCAAAGCGTTGGCGACGCAGTTTCGTCACACATACACTGGTTTGTCTTCAAAGAACGCTTGGTCTTAGGAGCGGTTTGTTATCAAACATCCTTTATGATATACGGGAAAAGTTACAACAACCGTACAAACGTTTCTCCTGGTTGACGTGTCTGCACATTCACCACTGGTCATATGAACGCCAGTTCCGCGCGTAAAATGTTTCAGGCAAAATTTGTACACCATTCTAGCCTTCGCCTCCACTTTCCGACCTTTCGGAGGTTGAGAACGGTTATTAATGTCGTCCCGTCAGTTTTTCTTTTCAATCCATGCCATACTACTCATCAGCACTTCTAAGTAGTGGACAACTTCGGCTTTCCACTCGAAACGAATAACTGAAAGGATGTAAGTGAGTAATACCTGGTTGTCCAGAGGCTTCAGATGAAAAGGGTGCGTTTTTGTAGGTCTGTTAAGAAAGTTCTTCAATCGTAAACAGAACGATTTTACACTTGAAGTTAGTGCGATTCCTAACGCTGGTAATGTGCACCGTTCAATGCGTTGTGTTATTACTTGTATGTGATTCTTCGAACTTCCATAGGGTGTCAACTGATCGATGATGTCTGACTAACTTGAATCTAAGCCACAATGCGAAAATGTGGCATAAGAAGTCAAACGGTTTCCTTCATTTTATAATCAATAACAAATGTTAATATCATAATCTAGTGTATTGTGCATGTGTTATCAGCACAGCCTCGGTATAACTATCACTCACCTGTGATGCATTTTGACTCAAGACCTTCCATTGTTGACGAATCGCGTTCAACTCACGCTTGGCACAAGCTCCAACTGTGTCAATACCGTCTATTTGTGGGAAAGTCGACAAACCACTGGGACTGGTCCGCTCTGTATCGACTGCTGTAGTCCTCGTCGGGTGCCGCATTAGCAGACTATGCATCGCGAGGGCTGCACTTGATGAGGCGCGACAAACGCGGTCAGCCTTATCACTCAAGTCCAACAGCTTGGATTGATTTTGTTCAATTTGCACTGTCAAGTTCTATAACGGCAGACAGAACACTTTTCATAATATTGTTCCATCTTTTGCAGAGATATTGTCAATTTCAGACAAATCGCTAAGCAGATTTAGATCAATCATTGAGAATTAAACCAAAGTAATGGCAGGCGTTTATGGCGACCGTACTTTCGTTTAAAAATCCGCTAGGAGTAATTCAATATCTTCATCTATCGCTTTTCGTCTTTTGTTTAAACAGACTAAAATTTTACAGATAAAATGTCACAAACAATGTACGCGTACTGATCAAAATCCGTCGGAAGCACACGATCGGCTTCATGGTTGCTACCACTCGCCAAGTATGCATACTCTGAATCTCAACAACACATCCTACTATTCGGATGGCACATGTTAATTTTCATAGTTACTAAACTATTTGCCTTTTTTTCCGGACCCAACGGCGATCGCAGATCATTTCGGTTGTTAAACTCACACATTATTTATGCTATCTTACCTCGTGAATTGCTAGTGCTCTTCAAGGTTTTGCGGCAGACTGGGTGTCTGCACAGTTCTATCATACGCTCTCAACATCTTCAATGACTTACGGACGCAACTTGGTGAGAGATAAACGCACGACTAACTCGTGAGTGAGTTAACGATTACGCGTCAATATTTGTTCGGTATACTTCCCAGATTTGCCTATTTATAAGCGGTTGTTATTAATTGACTGTCCTTGTGGGTTTTTGCTTCACGTAGTGAAAAGAACGAGAAATTGTGGCGTGCAGTTGAAACGAACAAGCGCGCACGGATTGAATTTGAATTGTGTAGTAGGGCGTGTTGCTTTGTTGTTGGCGCCGTTTGGTTTTCGTTTGTGTAAGTTGTGTGTATGTCTAACTGAGCTTTTGGCCCATACCTGTTTGTGTTGTTTACTTTTACAGGACTGTTGTTGGAACCCCTACCTTGGAGGAACGCTGTCCCTTGGTGTTTACACGCTGCCCCAAAGTTGGTCCGCAAGTGTTACGGGCATTCAGAGTAGAGACGGCTGGCCTATCTGTTACAGTATTCAACGGAAACTTTTTCCGAATGCAAAAGCATAGAGCGGAACGACAAATTACTCTCGTACAATGGATTCTTCAGTAGGACTATCCATTCCGTGAGATGCTGTTATCTTTTAAAAGTCGTTTTATTAAGCCGATATTTGAAAACCATTGAAACCAATATTCTAAAGACATCACACGGGCGAAGAGAGTTCACTGTATGTCTGAGGTTGTTGTTCTTAGCATGCCGATAATCTTCGGTCCTCCACGATATTGACTAGCAAATGTTAGAAACAGAATTTTTCGAACGGTTAAATCGAGGGTAAAACACCAACACAAGATGATCAACAACTTGAATTCGACAAGTTGGCTTACGGTACTATTGCAAACGTCACTTATAATAAACCTTTACAATCATGATAAATGTAGTATGCCAACAAATTCCTTTTGAGTCATTCAACATCAGACACGTTTTTCACAGTTTTGCGCGGGCACTATCAATTAAGCAAACACGGAATGAATGAGTTAAATAGATCAGACAAATCAATATCAAACAACTATCAAGCCAGCCCTTGAACATGTGATCCTGAGAGGTTTACAGATTTAAGGATTAGTAAATGTATCTTTCATATCGATTGAACATCACTTACAATTGATCACAGCTGCCGCATTCCCATAGACTTTCCAGTCGACCCCTTTCGAACAGCAGAAGCACTAGACTGGAGTTTCGCTCTCATTAGAGCTCGTCAGTAGTGCATATCATCGCCACTGCCGGGACTTGAACCACGGACACGCTGTTCATGAGGCAACCGTGTTTACCACTACGTCATTGACTTCACGTTAGGCACGACCGAATTATCATATGTGAACGCTTAACCACTTTCGCTTGTGAGTAATGATCAGGTTGCCCGATCGTTAGGAGGACAGACACAGTAACTGTCTGTTAACTCTCAACTGGGACTTCTCCCCAAGTTGAAATCATAGAACTCATTAACTTGTTGAGCAACATTTTAGTTAGTGATGAGTAGTAGGGGGTTTTGGTTTTCATGCAGATTGAACGTCACCCACAACTGACCGCAGGTGTCGCATTTTTAAAGTCCAACGGAAAAGTTCATGGACACAAAGGATGGGTTACTCAAATGAATTCCAGTTGCCATAGCTGTGGAAAGAATGCTAAGCTTCATGACATGCAAATGAGTCATTCACTACAACGTTACACTACATTATTCTCGACTGAGTAACGTCAGTAATGTTAGCTTTTGCTTCAAGAGAAGCATAACGAAGGCTCAGATGCAACAGAACGTCACATGTTCAAATAAGATAGCACAAGCTTCAGCTGAATCAACTGGTTGACTAGTGAATGAGTGTGGTCAGGGATGCATCAGTGGATCAATGTGAGAACCAAATGAATGATCGAAAGGCCGCGTGACTCTGACAGACACACGTGTGGTGGTCGAGGGCAATTAGTAGAAGCTGAGGCATCGAAATGTGATGGACATATCTAGAAATGACATTGAGAACAAAGAGGGAGAGATAGAGAAGGGGCATGATTTTGATATAAGATAAACTTGCGGAAAGAAACAGAGGCTGAACGAGGACATATCGGTATATTCCTCAAGTATCCTTCCCGATTTGTTTTTTACATTATGCCGTACGAGCTAATTTCTCCGACTGGCACATCACTAGAAGAGTGGTTCTATTGAACAGGGTTGGCATTTGGACCACATGCAACTGCTGTCAGGTGGTACCTGTCCACACAACTCCTCTCTCACACAGTTCTAATGTAAATGCGATTGGACGAAACCCATCTTCTATGAACCCCCTCCTCAATGACAATAAAGTTCAGTTCCAACGAAATATATGTGCTTGTGGAAGCGTGTCACATGGAATCCTAAACCCCAGTGTCTACGGAAGCGATATTCTCACACGAACAGCAACTACTTTCTGGATGAGAAGAATTCGCGTGGGATTTTGCACACAAGGCTTCTCAGCCTTCAAACCATACTTATCTCTTAAACACTAAGTACAAGGAAGCATTTGATTAAATATGCTTATGCTCGATTAACGCCAGTCAACCCCAAAAACTAATGTATACCGCGCAATTAAACAACTTATAAGCGTAACGCAAACAGGTATTAGCACAAGCGTGTATAAATGTGAAGTATTCAGTGAGCATAAATCAATCCACCAATAACACAATTACATCACGGTCAACCTGTGAGACGTGTTGGCGATTGGTTCCAACGTATTTGAGAAAGCATAGCACGTAGTTAGACAGCGGGGAACAAACTAGTAAACAAGCAACTCCATTTGCTTGAAATTCACGATTTCATAAGAAGAAAAATGGAACAATGGTGAATGATCCTAAGCATCCAATGGATCAGTAGAAATCGCCGCACTGATTGAATGACACGGTTAAATGATGAGCATAAATATCTACTCAACTTTAGCATGAATACGGTTAAAACGCAATCCAATCATTCTAAACGTCACAAAACTCAGATATGATATGCCTTCTTACTTTGAACAAAAGCAAGTGATCAGAAAAACATAAATGGACAATTACTACAACGATTAACCAGGCAAGTGGGAGTTCCGTGTTTATGAAGAACTAGAGTTCAGACACACATACCTTATGCGATTGACATCTGCGGGCCAGTGCATCAGTGTCCATGAAAGAGTCATTTGGATCAGATTGATCCACCTCCTGATGTTGCTTCACCCACTGCTTCAATTCTTCGAGGCGTTGGTGGAACGATTGCTCCTCGGTATAAACGGACTGCAATTTGGTTAACACGTCCTGTGTATAAAAATTGAGTAGTGCGATTAAGTATGGTATACACACAGATTGATATGTGGAAGACGTAAAGTTTATTCGCAAACGTTAAAGCTACATTAGTCGGTTGTATTCATGTTTGGGTTTAAGGAGTGAACACTGCGATGATGTACACCACCGAATGCGCCATTTAGTAGAAGGGCACAGGTTGAAAGCAGTGACGGTGTTCCGAAATTTGAACGTACAAGGTATATGGAATGTTACTAACCCATCACCACTCAAATACACGTTTGAACCAACACTGACATTGTTTAAATCCAACTTTTTTGTTGGAGCAATTTGCGTAAACCAATATTTGCGAAGGGTCCGAACGACGGATTTCTTGTCTTCCAGAATACAATGATTGTTACTCACTTTCGCCTAGAGACTCTTTCCACGAAGCGGCCCCCATGTACCTCTCTCATTTATAATAACTCTTTGTTGGAACGGTGGGGCTCTAACTAGCAATTTTATCATCTATAAAGACGCCCTCCGAACCCAAACAAAGTACACAAAAGGTAGTCCAATTAAAGTAGTTCGCGCTTCACTACAGTCTACTTTCAGTTCGTATCAGATGGCTTGAATAAAGCGCATAAGTGATCTCTGTTCACATCACTGGGCTCACCAACTACAATACAACTTGACTGGCTAGCTGGATACTTTATATGAAGAAACACGGGGTCACTGAAGGGAATACGTCTAACCCACTCGTCACTGCAGCTGAGTGGTTTGAAATACCAGTGTGCTGAATAAATACTCAACACTGAAAGTTGGTTCCTGGTTTAAATGAAACCATCTGCTAATGTTAAGATATCTTAGTTTATGCTCAAAATACGAGGAAGCTGGGTGGGACAAAACGTGAACGTTACTGTGATGTAAATCAACTCGATTCACCGCCTATCCAAACCCCGACACAATAAAAGATCTAACAGGGGGCCAATCCAAACGTCACGTTAAAGATACTACATCAGGATTGAACGAACAGTCTCAACTTTACGTCTTCAGTTATTTGCTAGATTCTTTGTTCTGTATTGCACTAATTAACGTACAGTTTGTGACTTTGTGTGTGTCAATACGATCAGTCAATGACAGGCTGTGATTTCTTCGATACTGTTGTACATTTATAAATTCGGTCGGGATCAAGGTTCATATATATCTCTGATAAGATACCACACGGCTTATAACATCTTATATAGCAGTTTATAACAGCCTGGTAACTGACTTCTAACCATCGCAATTCCGATTGACTTAATTTTCCCTTGTCCTTGTGTGCGGCCCGGAAGCCATTTGTTATCTTGTAGTCTGGCCGTATTCCAAGGTATATTTAGCACAGAATCGCTTCACACAGAGGACCATTCTGTGCCCTATCAGAGATGTCTTTACTGTTTGGAGAATATTGTACCGTAATATCTGTCATCAACACTGTTGTGAAGTAGAAAGTAGCGGGCCATGTAGTTTGAAGGGCGGAACTATTCGGTCGAATCACCAAATCAAGACAGCTTGGTACGGGTAAGACAATTAATAGCATTCAACTTGAGTTGGCTTCTACTGAATCTCAACAAAATCCAAGTTTGAAAGGCACATTTAGACGGTCGTGGTTAGTCCAGGACAGTGGAATGAGACTCAATCAAACAGATAATTTAACTTGTTCAGCATGTGTTGCGATGAACTGCACAGAAAATTTCAACTGCTGCTCACGCGATTCCACCTATGAACACTCCGCAAGATCCGAAAAAATTTCTATAGAAAAACTGTTTGTTTGAAATGAAAGATTACTAAAGCTCCAGTGTTTATGCACCAAAAATTCATCCGAGATTATCACTATGGATAGTAACCGGAAGTTGCAAAATCACCCATTCATCTCATGTAGCTCTTCCACCGTGGCTGCACGCATATGTCACTTGAACAGACAATACATTTTACGTTTTGTTCTAGGGTTGAAGATACTAATCTTTCGAAACACCATGTTCTTACATGATTTTCATTTCACCTTACAGGTGCTTACACGCTTCCTATTATACAATCGACTAACCTAGATCGTTTCTACCCCCACACACCGTTGTGTTTTTGAGCTAGCTGAACTACAATGATGCTGTTTGGCTTGTAAGATAAATCACTTATCAAGTCTGCATCTTCTGTTTCTATGACTGAAGGAAATCTAGGGAGCATACGAGACAGCAGGAAAACACTAATCAAAGCAATTTGTCCACAAATCTGACATAACCTACACAAAAATCCTAATAAGTTAAATCCAGACTTATAATCAAGATAGTAATTTTTTTTGTTCAATAACCAGTTGCAAAGTATCTTCCCAAAGCATATATCTGTTTTATGATACCTTAGCTAGAAATCAAACACACAATTGTACCCACATCACTCAAATCGAGCCATTACTGTCCTCATCAGCTTGAATACACCAGAAGTCGATGCTAATGTGTAGCAGCCACGAAAAATGTAGTCCCCAGTGTAACACTTTGTAGACAAGAAGCATGAGACATACTGTTAAATTTTCCTTGTCTACATTCAGACAAACAACAAAATGTTCATAGCTTAGAAGCACAAACCCGATCTGCACTCAAAACTGTCGCCAAAAGACAGCATCCTTGTGAATTATCTTTACTTGTTCACTAAATTACTTTACTACATAGATGGCTCAGTCACAAAACGACAACTGTAGAGCCCAACTAACGTCTAGTCACTGTAGACTGTTGCTAGATTTCTACTTCAGGTCATCAATTGTTCACCTCGCAAATAACGCCAATTAGCTATGGCACCAATTAAGAGTCTCAGACTGGACAGGCATTTAGTTCTCATTTTCAATAAATGTTCCCAATATCAAATTTCACGTATTGTTGAACCTTTAGTTGACCTGACCTTTTCAGTTACATTAATTGTGGCTACTCAATGTGATTTACTCGTCGAGGGGTGTGCAGACAACTATGTCTCACGGAATATTAGTGAGAAAAGAATAAATTGAACTAGTCGTACTTAGAAGTATTTCATCAAACTCATCCGTTTAAAAGAGACCCGGTTGTTAAAAATTTAGGTCTTAGTAGGATTCGAACCAGCTACAAAAACAACACGCCCAAACGCGACAACTATAAAATATCTGAGCTTCTTGGATGACTCTCCGATTTACATGAAGAAATGTTTGTTGAACGTGATCATACTGTGTCTGTTGATGGTTTGAATCCAACCGAGGCGGGGAATTTACACAATTAGTTCTGTTCCATTTCTTGAAATAATTACACGACCATACAACTTTCTTACAACTATTGTAGTTGACTGTGATACCATATGAAGTCCCTCTGTCTTACAGCCGGACTCTTCGCATACTTTTCACTATACAACAACTTCGGATAGCATACTGTTCATTTAAACCATGCTCATTCAGATGTTGATATGACAGACAGTTGAATGACAGTGCCATATATTCACGGCACATCTGAAGCAGCACAAAGGATGCTCCAACCACTCGGTATTCAAACATCACACAAGCCAAACTCAACACTTCGTTCAGTTTTGGTGAACGCTAAGGTCCGTGTAGAACCACACGAAGTTTGGCGTAGTCTACGCAATTCCATGTCTGGGGTGTGACCAACAGTATGTGGGAAAGACAGGCAAACGGCTTCGCACACGAGTGCACGACCACAAACTAGTGGTACGACGAGTCGACCCTAGATCACAACTGTGGCACCACTGCGTGGACATAGGCGACGAGGTCAACACAGACCATGCAAAAGTGGTCGCACGTGGAAAGATGAAAGGGGAACAGCTTGTACTGGAGCCTCTTCATTCGCGGAATTCGTTCAATCGACATGTAGTACAGACAGCCACTACGTCAGCAACGTTGACACTGGAACGAAAAACGAGCGACAACAGACCGGCAGGGGAACACGGTGAGCGGCATAGTAATCACATTCTAACACATTTATTTGTTTCATAACGGATCCTAGTGTGTATTTGAAACGTCACAATAAATCGTTCACTATTCAGTGTGTGCCCGTTTGTAATACTTTATATATATATATATATATATCAGAGTGTGTATTTAGAAATCCAGAATCCCTGTCTCTCTCTTAACCTGTTGACACTGAATCCCTCGAACCCGCCGACGCTTGAGACCCGTTTATAATCAGTGTAGTTGTGTATTTCGTGCCAGAAAATACCCGTCAGCTTTCATTTATGATTTGATGAACGTGCCGTCATCGAGTGGAACAAATGGCAAACGAACACTGCGACGTATTAAACCTGGCAGACGGCGACGAGCAATCATCTTTCTGTAAGCTAAAAGGCTGATATCCTGCTGACTCAAAAAAAATGGACTGGGCTAGGGTAGTCTACACGAAGGAGAAGGTTTGACAGCACGGTTATCGACTGTAATTAATTAATAATATGTGTAATGTGCCTCTTTTAAAAAGTTTTGTGCAGCCTGTATGAAACCCATAGGTGACTGTGTCTGTGATGTTAGACGTGAGGATTCAACCATATTTGATCGAGTAGGGCCATACGCGTTTACCTTACAAAAATAGAGACAGGGGTTCAAGTCACAGTACTATAAATATATACAAATGTGATTAATTCTAAAATGGGCGAAACGCTACGTTGCATAGATATTTCGATGTGAGTCAGCAAACCAGTTTACTCGACCAAATATCAGTAGTGCTTACCTTGGCTAGGCAACATTCTTCCAGCCAAACGGAAGTATAGTGAGGTGCATGGTTATACTTAACAACCACGTGATCTCCTCGGTGTTTCGCATGCACCCTCGAAGAAGCATGCCTGATCGGTCAGCCTGCATGCGTAACTGACTAAGTTAAACAGCTGGATGTGTCTTATTGGAGTGAATGAGATATATGCGTACTTTAAGTCAATGCTGTCGTTTTTACGTTGTAACAATCGTTAGATACCGTCACTACGATCATTCAGATCAAACCATTCATAAATAACGCTCGGGAGTTGTGAATTGGAGCGATGTTACCAAAAGTTGCCCATTAATAGACTGTAAAGAGGAGTGAGTGTACTGCCGAGATTTTTGACCTCGCAATAAAGAGGTTTATCTCGCATCACGCTGGGTTTCGGACTTAACTTGAAAAACCACCAATATACAGCAAGCCAGACCTTACCAAAGCTCAGCACAGTTTACAGTCTATCACCGAACTCACACTCAAACTCTCTGACAGAGCTTCATGTTGGTTGCGCATCTGGTTATAGCGGTTTCTGGGGTTTGAGTCTTTGCAACGTTCCTGTAAATCGCTCCCGACACCTTCCAGTTTGATTAGTTCCGAACGCCAGATCATGACATCGTTTTGCAAACTCTGCGGAAAAGAAGTAAAAGTTACGTGGACTATAGAATTTTAGGAGATGGCTGTGTACATGTACTGGTACTGATTTAAACGAAGTTGTCTTTTTTTCATTAGGTTTGGTTGTGTTAGTTGGAGTACTGTTGATATCGACTCAAGCGCTACCGTTTCGAAAGGTTGTTACCACTGAGTCCTGTTGAAACCAGTAACTGTGAGGCGTCTCCGAATAGCAATTGGCAGATTTCATGGACAACCGTTCGTAACGCGTATGTGACGGAGTGATGAAAACCTGTTTTTTAGTAAACAACCTAGCCAAGGTATACGTGGACGACAGACAGTAAAAATACCAAGATCTGCGTTCATAAATCAGACTAGCGAGTGTGTATATGTGGTAAGTACAGCCATCGTCTCAGAAGGATTCGCGCGTTCTTGGGTTCGAACTAACGGCCATGAGTTTCGTGGTGGTCGTCGTTACCACTCAGTTAGCTGGAAAGAACTGGAACCTGCTGTTGGATCGGGATCGGACAGGCAGTCTCGCGTTTACACGCCCACGCAATCACGCGCCCTAACTTATGCCAGATAAGTCATGCTACGAACTAACCAGTCACGTGTACTAGTGCTAGCCGATTCGTCAGTTAGCTATTGATCGTTTGTCTTTGGTTATTCATTCTTTATACGCCTGTACCACAAAACCAATCGACACACTCTGTACTTGTGCCTTACCAACTCGTGTTCTCCTTGCCCGTGCGGGGTGATTTAACACCTGCTTACTTTCTTGTGAGAACAGCAGTTTGATATAGATTGTAGCAACACACTGTTGTGTGGTCAAGGTCATATAGCTGGACCGACTTACTGTGACATGTGACCTGAATCTTACGCACACACATCCATTGCTGAGCTACCCTTACACGCACGTACCCGCAGTGGGTTCGAGCGAGCCATAGTTTGTCAACACCATTGTAGTCAATGTCACGTGCACACACGCATATGCACATACGCACGCAAACACAGCAACGTACATAGACAACCTCATCTCGGAAAACAGCCTATGACACGCGATTCAACCCAGTATCTCCGCCGTTGCTGACACGACAACGAGACCGCCCATACATGTGAACAAAGCCCGTCTGGGTCTCTCGCGCGCCGGTGATCAGAAGGTAGCTACAGTGCTCCATGGACTACACAGTGTTTCCATCCTGTAGATCTTTACGCTGACATCTATAAGATTCCACCCAACGCTCCACTAGCACACCCACGGATTGCATCTCTGTATTTTTAAAGCA
>LUCH01017836.1:0-23638 GCA_013368495.1 Paragonimus heterotremus
CAAAAATATGAGTACACAATAGCAGCAAGGAAATTTGAATCAAATTTCGGGTTACCCGCGCAACGCAAAGGCTGCTTGCCGTATGTTTTCCGTATAGGATTTTCGCCGACAATGTGCGAAATGTGTGAAAAAAGGCAGATATAAGGTTGAAATGAGCACGAAAGTGGGACAGAATCACATAATGTTTTATCGCCTTTTTATTCGAGTTGTGCTACCAGCGAAATGCCTTAGCGACAAAGTACATTACCTATCCGGAGTCTGTCTTGTCCGTGTTTTCATTGGTTCTTGTCATTCGCAGTTAGGGCCAATCAGAGGGGATTCTGTTCAGCTTCCAGGTCAAAACGGCTTCAGTGTTTCAGCGATTGACACACGAGTCCGAGGCAAAGTCCCAAGGTTCCCGGAACTAGTCAGTTTTTCATGCTTAGCGTCGAGCGGGCGTTTGTTGATCTGAAAGGCAGTCGATGAAAACAGGGTCAAACACTGTTCTCGGGGATCACAGTAAATACCACAAACAAAATCAGATTACTTGCATAATAAAGTTTTTGTGAATTAGTGTCAAGTGGTGTTTCAGAATGATGGCTAGAAGCGCTGCTAACTATCTCGGGTTGAAGATTGCTCCAAAGGCTAATAACCCTTTAATAAAAGAACTGTATTAGGGTGTTCATATGTCGCCATTAAGTAGTCGGAGGTTTCAAGTGGATTGAACTGTCCCTAAACATGTCCTTCATTCTCAACTTATCTCTTCTTTGTTTACAACGTCAGCGGGCTGTCACGTGAGTACACAGTCTGCAGACGATATTTCCAGTGGCGGGTAACTCGAAATTTGATTCGAATTCTTTTGCTGTCGTTGTCTACCCATATTTTTGTCTTATTGTTGCCCTGTGCATCAAACAACTGCATACGCTTACTGTTATTCGTTACTGAATAACATATTAAGCGAACTTTTCGGGCTAACTTGTATCTGTTCCTGCATCCGTTCTATATCGTATATTGCTTGTTGCCTATCACAATGACCCGGGTCCGATCTAGTAGTACTTGTAGTGAGATCACCTTCGACGTCCCTAAAATCCTAAACTCCCTGTAGCGTGAGAGTTGCCTTGCCAGTACCACCGCGTCAGTTCACATTACCTCGCGAATGTAAATTTACTACAAACCACTAACATCAAGGTTAGTGTGTTGGCGTAAGTATCGCAGTTTTGCTTATAGCTGTATAAAGAATCTGCGCCATCTCCACCGTTGTAGGCTGCATTCACTAGGATAACAGTGTTTTAGCTACTACCGTTGGGAACGCCGCCCAACTAGACTGATACTTGTTTGAATCCTGAAGGTCAACTGGAATTTCCGTTGACATTCGTCCTCTCTGGTAGCTACCGCGCGGTTGTGCTGAAGGTCCTCTCACGTCCATTTCCCTAGCGCCCTCTATTCTTTACGTTGAAGTCCGCTTGTGTACGGTGAGTAAATAAAATAAATAAAGTTTGTTTGCAGATTCACCGTTTTCTCACTGAGACTTCCGATCCGTGTTAACATAAGGCTGGGGGAAACCTTGGGTGTGTGAACCTCGGAGCTAGCATCGCGAAATACTGGTACTCAACAAACACTCACTGAGGCGGTGAGCAGTTGCGGCCGTTACGGGTGCAAAATGTCCGTACAAAGCGGTATGCAGTACTACCAGTGCCAAAGGTGGTTTCAGTTCAAATGCACTGGCCTACATCAACACAAGCACAAAAATCTTCCTTGTTCAGCTCTGAACTTTATATGCATGAGCTGCAGATTTGATGGCAATCAAGGCGTCGCTTTGCTGCTGATTTTTTACGCGCGCACCACGAAAAGTGAAGCAACGCAGAAAACCTGCGACTGTAAATGCAGTACTCTGCTTGGCGCAGTTTGCCCCTCCATTTCTTCCATGGAGATTAGGCCAGGTGAAGTACCAACAGACCTTGTCAGAAATGAAGTTGGAACTTCAGTCCTCGAATTAGTACATAACGGTCGCTCTCCCTGAGGTTGCATCCACCAAGAAGGCATTTGCCCTAACAACTGCGCAGACAGAGGAGGCCGCAGCCCATACGAAAGAGAGAGATCTCAGAGATAGGAGAGTTATTTTATATGGTTGATTCCCCTCAACGTCTTCCCCAACCGAGCTCTCTAGCTTAGTCCCAACTTCTTCATTCCCACCGGACGTTGCCAACCTTGTACTGGCGTGCAAGTCACTGGGACTCTTGGTAACTTTGCCAGCCATGCTTAGTCCTGAGACCGTAGTGGGGAAAACGGTGGCTTTGAAATCCGCCAACGCCGACTTATAAGGCGTTTCTTTTGATCGGTGTCGGCAAGAGAGAGTGAGGCGTGAACATCGTAGTAAAACCAAGTCGCTAATCATGGCATACCAAAAACCACAGCTTGAGACTGAAGCCGTAGTTTCTACCCCAATAGTACCTACTCCGACTTATGTGCCAGTGAAGAAAAGCAGGGATGCCATTTCCGTAGTCGCCATCCCAACGAGTGTCTCTTCAAGCATGGGCACCACTAATGAAGACATTGTACTCAGGCCGCCTCTCGAGTTACCTGAGCCAAAAACCACTGGTAGGCCCCGTAGAAATCTCTTTTTTCCTAAGATTCGGAACGATGAGGTCCTGCTGGGGCCGAAGCTGTAATTCAAAAAATTTTGTTTGTTCATCTCTCAGGTTACTTATATCGGTGATCCCATTAAACAGCGCACATTGCCCCCATTTATGCCCTGCATTAAAAAGAGAAAAGAGCCCAATTTTCCATGGGCAAAACATCCCGAACACCCTACAATAAAGGGGAGTTTAGCAGGGGCGCAGAGACCGCAAGCAGTGATACCAAGAATATTGGTCAGGCTTCCGTGTGAGAATGAGCCAGAATGCACTGCACGTACGGCACCGGTGCGGCGTTGGACCATTGCAGCGACGTGTTTGAGGTTCATTAGGCGATGGCATCCCGTGGTGAGCATCTCAAGTGTCGTTGTGGGATCTTGTTCGACCTTGTTCAGTAAGCAAGTTTAGTGGAGTTGGGCGATCGTATTATACTACTCATATCGCGGCTATTCAGTAGCAGGTGCAGGGCATATTTTTTGACACCGTACAAGCCACAAGAAGACTGCAGGAAGGATCATCGAAGTGCAGCATCACTCATAACGGTCCCTGCTACTTAATGGAACTGAGCATTGACGTCTATGGCAACCGAGACTGTCTGAGGTCGAATACCGCGTGCAAATGAGTGGTTTTGTGATAGGTCTGGCTTACATGCTTAACCCATGTATTGCTTTGTCGAATAAATAACTCTTGTGCCATCCGCGTTCCTGGATCACAACACAAGTATGAGTGTCTGCGTCTTTTGGAGAGACCGCAGACGAACAGCAGGCATTCGAGTTGATCCTTGGAAAGCGAACCGAGCTTTAAAAGCTGGCATTCGCGAGTGACCACACCTTCATAGGTGACGCAGTCGTCGCCGTCTGACTTGACCAGTTTCAGACGTCGGTACCTTGTGCTGAATAAGTAAACTGATCACCGAAGATGAGCCGCAAATTCTCGACCGCTTCGTCGGAGGAGTTATCGCGTAGGTTCTTTGGAAGGATAAAGTTGACATACTTCTCGTGCTCAACGGTACCGAGTTTGCGCAGGAAGAGACGGACTTTCCATGGTTCGTACAGCGTGGCGAAATCGACGTTGAACAGGTCCTAGTACCCTGTGAACCAGGCACTAAATGTCACGCCAGCCTTGACGTCGCAATGAAACCCGATAACACCGCCTGCGACAGCTTCAATTGATTGCTCCTCACAGGCCGACCCCGGTGGGGTCAAGTTTGATGTAGATAACCGACCAGTGAGCATCCCGATAATCTTCAACTGCTGCGCGAGATAACGTTTCAAATCAATGGATTCGCCAACCATAATTGAAAATCGCCAGACCCGTCCGCCGATAACTTGTATCTTGAAGTATACGGTCTACGAGCGCGTAAACAGACAACAGAATAACGGTTAGTGAAACGGTGGATAAAGGAACGACGTTCAACGGTTCTAAACGACTGGCTACGAAATACGCACGATTAATACGAATCTTCCAAACACTTGAGGTTGTCGAACGAAGACAGAGTAAAGACTGGCCTCCGGACAGAGCTACTTAATGTTACCCACTCCGAAGACAACATGGTCACAAACCCGTTCGTATTTATAAGGTTTGTGACTAGCACAAAACAAGGTCAAAGAAAATGGAATGACAAAAGTCTGGACAGTACGGTCTAGGTGCGTAATCGGGATGACAGCAACAGTTGTCACGAGGACGTAGGTCGATTATGAAGACCGGAGCCGCGCATGACCATGGCAGAGGCCACTCGCAAGTGAACTTTGTAACTTGTGGCCACAAAACGTCCTCGGGAAACTGGCAACTTCTCCGGCAGATCATCAAACCACCACTTGGACAAAGTGATCACACTCTGCTCATCTTTGATCTTATTTGTTACCGATTGCAATGACCAGTAAATAGTCTACACTCCGAAACTTGGATCGAGCTGATTTTAACGGTCTGAAGAGCTAACTAGATTCACTACTTCTTTACTGTGGCTCCGTGGACCAGGACCACTGCGCACTTCAAATCGCAGTTGGGAGAGCGGACGACTTATTTGTGCCGCGCAAACTGTGCACTTTCTCTCATCGGCCACCTCTTCCACGTAGAATACATCGTATCCTTGATGACCGTTCCCACTTATTAGCAATGCACAAGCTTACAGGAAACTCGGAGTACCTACGTGCGTTCCACTTGGTTAGAAATAGGTGCAGACGGAAATACGGGAATACATCAAACGCGTACAAGAAAAAGTCCTCCTCAAACCCCGCGGGAAAGGAAACTTCCTGTTAAAGCATATGCGACGACCAAGAAGCAATAAACCCTCAACTGCTCTCCTTCTATCACTTCTGCGGGAGTTCCTCAAGGGTCAGTGCTAGGCCCTCTGGTATTTCTGATATACATCAATGACCTACTAGATAACATTCCCAGCAAAGCCCTCCTGTATACCGGTGACCCAATAATCCGGAATGCCACCGATCCCAGTGCATTACGGATTGATCTTGACGTGATTAAGCCTTGGTCGGACGCTCGGAATCTTCCACTAAGTGACAGTTGATGCGCGCATATGTCATTTGGTGGAGATTCTAGCAACGCCTTCATGATTCAATGTGTACTCAGCACAGTAGATATCTGAAGAAAGACCTGGACATCTAGTTGTCGTCTAAATTATCTTTCACGCGTCACCATGAAATGGCGGCGAAAAAGAGGGTTTGCCTCACTCAGGATGATTAAGCGCACTTTCTCTCGCATAGACAAGAATGCGTTCCAAACGCCTTACGGGGTTTATATAAGGCGGATGTTCGAGTATGCTAATCAGGTCGTTTATACAGGCCTGAAGAAAGACATGTTAGTGGTTGAGCGTGCCCAGCGTGTGGCTACCAAATATTCGTCCAAGAACCACTCTTTGAATATCATAGGCTTCCAGTTTGTGTTTCAGGGGGCCGTGTGGGACACGTTCAAAAGCCCTGGCAAAGTTGAAGAAGATGGCATCTGTGTTGAGACCATTGTCTCTGGCCTGTGTCAGACTCTCCACGAAAACAAGCGTATTAGTTAAGCATGACCGATTAGGGAGGAATCCACGTTGGGTAGAAGAAAAAAGATGGTTTGATAAAAGATGGTTTAGGTTGGCATGCTTTAATGGGCGCCGCATTATCTTGCACGGAATTCCAGTAAGAATGATTGGCCATTAGCTAGCTGGAGAATGCCGACCAATCGTCTTAAAAATGGGCGTGACCGTCGCCTCCTTCCATGCACTAGGAAGAATGCCAGTCTGGAGTGTCTGTTTGAACAGCTTGTAAAAGGGTTCTGTCAGACTAGCGGCTGCTTCTTTGAGATTCTAGGATGGATCTTGTCTGGGCTCATCGCACTGTATGAATTGATTCTGGATAAAAGTTCTTCAAATTTTAGCACAAAAACCTCAGCGGTAACAAGTGGTTACCGGGAGTTCTGAAGCGTTATTCTAGGATGCCGGTTTGGCGGTGCAACATTGTAGACTGCCGAGTAGTACTCCATGAATAACTTGGTCACAGCTAAGGAGTCAGACGAGGTCTCTTCGTCGGGTTGTTGCAGAGAAAGAGCTGAATGTCTATTCTTTCTTAGCCGATAAATAAGGTTATATAGGGGGTTTTTGTCCTCGTGAGCTTTTAGGAGGGTCAATCCTTGTACAAGTTTCATGTGTCGGCGGAGTTCCTCTCCGGAAAATGTGGGAAGCATTGGAGTCCTCAGGGTTACCCGTGGGCATATTTTAGGAACAAAGGGGAACGATCATCGGGGAGACGAAGTATTCTCCACTCAAGAGGTGGGCTGAGAAGAATCACGCAGTTTGCGCGCCACGAACAGGTCGACTGCTTCCTTACTTGCGCGCCGTAGCACACGAAATTTCTAACCCACATGACCATATTCAACTATAAGCTATTTTAGACAGCTTATCAGGCCACTAAAGTCAGTCTAACTGGAAGTTCCAATTGTGGATTGTTTGCTGGCTGTTGTATCCACTAGCAGATAAGATCAAAGATGAACAGAGAGGGGTCACTGTCTTTAAGTGGCTGCTTGATGGTTACTTTATCTACCAGATGGCTTTCATTAATGATAGCTGGGTCAAGTGAGGAGGGAATCTGACCAGCACGGTACCGCATCTGAGCGTTGGCATGCTGTGTTCACGCTCTCCGTCGTATCAGCGTCAATGAAGAAGCGGAGAATCCGCCCCCACATTATTGATAAAAAACCGATGCCCAGTCGTTTTTGTGTTTGTCAGTAATTAATAATAAGCAAGTGAGAAAACACTGTACCTCGGGGGATTTTTCTGGGTTTCAGGGAGGCTTGTCATCATGGAGAGTGTTGAATGAGGGAGAACGGTAAATGACCGCCGTTAGAAGTGAGTTTTGGCCACGCACTGCCAGTTGAAGCCACAAGACATCACATATGTCGGAGGACTGAAATTCTTGGATAATCACGGAGGTCGGGAGATGCTGGTGAAGGAAAATCGCAGAACATCCCCATTATCCCGCGGACGAAATCAACTTGGTAGGTTGAACACCCGGGGGCACTCAGTCCACTGTCACTGATGTCACTCGTAGGCCAGGTCCCGGTGAAAGCAGATGTGTGCGATTGTGTGCTATGAACTGACTGGCCGGTTTCCGGCACTCTATTGGACAAGCTCCGACAGTTCGTATGCATGCACTTAAATGCCACTCTCGTGTCTGCTGTTGCGAAAATAGAGAAGGAAGGGGTCGGGTAAGAACTTGGAAGATAAGACCTTGCACTGAAGAAGGGACCGGAGACGGCACCAACGTTGGACTCGGTTTGTTTCGCCGACTTGATCTGACAGCATTTTTTGCGGCTGCGAGCGCGACCTCGCCATCTGTGAGTACTCCTCACGGGGCGCTTTGCCATCATTCCTAGAGTCTAGATTTGCAGGCTGTGTGCTCCTGTCGAACTTTTCTTTTCGATTAGGTGTCAGAAAGTTTTCACCCACGGAAACTTCGGATGTCGTCTCTTGGACAAAGACCTGAAGTAGGCTAATGTGTGCGGTGTTCTTGGGCCGCTGATAGAAATACTTGGTGTGGTGGGCCATAGAACCCCTCTTTGCCTCACAGAAGGCAACCCAACCAGACTCCTTTCGTTCGGAATCCTTGAGTGAAAGAATTTCACACACACCCGTTCGGTAGATTTTGAGACAGGTAAATCGGAATGCGTCATTTGAGCGTCTGTGTTTTAGGGGCCAGCCTTTGGTATAACGTCTGCAGAAGCAGCGTTCGCGCCTTTTTTACTGGCAGAGAAGGCCCAGTGGACACTTCCGAACTCTGGTTGCAGCTTCCGATCGGCCATGATTTGTGATTTTTTCTTAGCCTCTTACCGAGAATGATCAAAAGACATGCCTTTCAGGTTGACTTTCATGGACTTCAATACTACCGCTTTCACCCACTGTCTCAGGGCTGAGCATGGCATGTAAGATTAGTAAAGGTCCAAGTGACGTTTTAGTTTTCTTGGAGCACAGTCTGCTCATACACACGAGGTTTTTGACATCCGGGGGTGAAACACCAGGACTGATTCGCTTGATGTTGTTGTGGGGGAGGGGACCCATAAAACGACTCCCCTTCTTCTGAAAGCTTTCGCTTTCATTTTTATCGTAGCCTCCTCCAAGTGCGCATTTGACGGGGCAGCTGCCTTCCTGGTGATTTCGAAACTCCGGAGGGCAAGCGTTATGTGTTTGTTCACGGACTGCAATTCCCACTTCGTTTCGAACAGAGTCCTTTGGTATTCATCCCTCCTACTATGGAAGGAATGAAAGGAGATACAGAATCAAGGAAAGACCCCGGCAATTTCGATCGAAGGTTGTCCGCGTCGTTCCATTTTTTCTGATGGGCTGGTGGCTCGTAAGGTGTGAAGCGGCGCCCTGGCTATCGTAAAACATGCAGCCGGTGTGGATAAATTGAAAATATGAACAAGGTGGCTGTTTGTACTGGTCTTCATTGAGGCCACTGCATTTGAGGTGGCACCTCTTCTACATACCGTTTCCTGCAGAAATTCTGTGCCCCCAAGGTTTGCAAGCGCTCGCTGCTTCGGTGAATGTCTGCTGAGTCCCAGCACTGCCAGATTTACCGCGATTCACTGTCGACAGAAATAAGTAACATGCAACCTGAAACAGTAAGTTCTCAGTGATCAAAAATGCACGCACAGCAAGGCAAAAAACGGGCCCTATAAAACGTGAACAATATACGTAATAAATCAGCAGGTTATTCCATGACGTATAACAACAATCGTGTGCAATTTTTTTGATGCACATGGAACTACTAGAGCAAAACTATGGGTAGATAGAGACATCGAGAGTCAGCTTCTTTTCACGGAAACATTTCTGAAGATTCAATGAAAGAAAAGTTACACTAGGTGACAGCAAGGAGATCCGAACCACATTTTGAGTTACCCTGCAAAAAAAATGAATCAAGCCTAAGAAATTGATATATAAATCAAACCAGTGGTTTTCGGCGATTACATCTGTTTATTCGTGGGTTCTAGGTTGGTGACCTTAATCACTCGGAATCAGTCAGTCTGTTTGTTTCTATATCCTACAGTTTATTTTTGACCTGGAAAGCAGCCATTGAAAACAGGGTGTAACACCGCCATTGAGGGCTACTGCTCTAACAGAAGAAAATAAAACACTAATTTAACAACTTCTTGAGCAAGTGGGAATGTAAAGACACGTTGAAAATTTTCCCTAGAATAGCAGCTAACAACTTCTAATGGAAGGTGGTTCCAGTGATTAATGACCCCATGAGAATAGGACTGTTGCCTAAGGAAGTAGTACGTGGGTACTGGCTGCATCTTTTCACAGGTGATGCTACGCACGGCACTCTTTCTGGAAGGTCGTGTCATGCCATCTATCGCAGATTTTACCGTCATCTACCCTGCTGACACAACTAGGAGTGAATTACATTGAATCCTTAATTCAATCTCACGGATTTATGAATTTGTTATGGATGTCGGAGAAAATACGTAACGCAGCTCTAACGAACGTGACGCACTAGCTTTTTGATCGGTCTATATCCCGTACCTTACATCACTCTTAAGTAAACCCCAAAACGAGATAATCCACCCACAAACTAACTTGAAACGTTGTAGTTCACCCTAAGTTAAACGGAAATGACTTAATTCACCAAGGATTGCCGCGATAAACGCATTTGACGTTTGAGGTACAACGCAACCGCCATGAACCGTTCCCGAACTGATAAACATTGATTGGAAAGTAGACCCATCGGGAGTGAATAGAGAAAGTTCATTGAAGTGAATAAAATATATAAAATAGAATCTGCAGTTCATCCCATCCCTCGGTATGTGGTTCTGTTTCCGAGAAAAAGGAATTGTAAGCATTAGACCGTTCGTTAGGAAACATTACAAACTGACATGCTGAGACGACAAAAATAAAAGAAATTTATATGCGCGAATTCACATTTCTTCAACACACTCGTGCTGCGTGATAACACAGTGGAATAAGACTTATAATGTGCAGAGCTTAACTTCATTTGGAAATGTATTATATGCCCAAAGCTGATACACTCAAAGAGCGAGTTTCATAAATATCCCATTTGCCTCACTTTTTTCCCTTTATTGGATACTTACTTCTGCTGCTGCCTCCGGTCTTTACACTCGGTGCCTTCTCCGCGGTCACGTGCGTCATAAAACCAACAGCTCAGTCACCTCTGCATAACATTTCGCCCCGTCACTGGACTCATCCCTTGGACTAGCGCAGCTGCTACGTTCGAAATGTAATGCATCACTAGTACGTTTTTAGAATGTTCATTATTTTGCATTTCATTTTGCTGATATTGCATAATTACCGCATCAGACCACATTGTACATTTTTGTCTGACTTGAGTAAAAACAACAACGCAACGTTTTCGAATAAACTATGCCACACGTGCTTGCCGGTTCTTCTTACGACGTCAGTAGTTGCCATCCAGTTCAAAACATCCTACTTGTTGGATTAACTTTCAGCTGTGTTAATTCGCATCCTCAGCTACGCTTCGAACAACCCGAATATTTTCTAGCGTCGTTGGACGCCTCCCGAACATTGTCAATCTCTGAATTATTGCAGTCCACACATCTGTTCCACTACACGTTCCACCGATCTCCTATTATACTTCGTCGGATGGGGTCCTTCAAGGTGGTTTTCATTCTTTCTCCGGCATGAGTCACTTTCACCGCTAGCTGTGATCCAGTGTCCACTCTCATGCAATGGCAAAGCAATAGCCTTGTGGATGGATCACTGACTGACTTTCGGTAGTTCACCCAAGCCAATTTCTGCTTGCATTGTGCTCCTTGTTGGCCGAATTTTTTACGGCCGTATTATGTTCCCAGCCTACCCGCCTATTTGCTATACGAGCAAGCCGGTGTATTACATAGTGCCGATTTTAAACAGACTGTAACCGGAACGTAGTTAATGAGTAAGTCATTGCATAACACATCACGCATATCCAGCAATAAGTCAAAAATATTCAAAATGACGACTCCCGTTTTGTTTCTTCCTCCGTACATACCATATACAAACGTCCCGGTGATAGTCGGTCCAACCAGACGATTGGCGATATGGCGAACTTCAATTAATTCGTTAGTGGCAGATCATCCAAAATAAACCAGATTCCTACAGATGTCACATGCATTTGCAATGCCATTAATCAACCCTAACGGGATAAATGCCACTTATCGGCGAGTTTCTGGGCAACGACAGCAGAGTTCACCCATCACTGGACAACTCTAATATGCTGTCATTCCAAATGCGTAAAACTGGTGTAACCTGCGCTCAAGAAGTTCTGCTGAAAATTGTCCGATATTGAAGGGAGTCGACACAGTTAGGGTTAGGCAGATCAGCCTCCGCATCCTTCACAGCAGATCCTGTTAAGTTGCCTGGTGTATCTGAAGCCAACTGGTCCATTATTTATTAGGCTTAAATTGCCTCCATCTAGCTGCTGTGGTTTATCTCTTGGTACGGACTCCGCAGCGAGTGGGAAACGTTAGCAGATGTCCACATTTTCCAAGGACACTTGAACATTACGATTATATTCGGCAGGTGAACGTGGCACGTTTCGATAAGTGGTAGAACGGCTGGCAGACACTTCAGAAAACCACTAGGGCCTTATTAAATAGAATGTCACTCACTTTTGCGTTATCGTGGTGCTGATCAGACATTATCGCAACTTTGACAAACCTCACAGGCAGCGGGTATAATCGGCAGAGCGTGGCTTTGTAAACAGAGCACGTGAGTTATCGAAGTGGTTTCAGCTAAGCTAAACAAAAAACGGGTTTATACTTACAATAAGTACTCAATTGTGACGGAATTCCTCTGTGTTGTATGCCTGATTTATTTCACAAATAAGCAGCATACTGGCGTACATGGGAACATGCATATTTTTACCAACCAACATACTGTTAGTCAAGAATATCCATCCCCAAACCTTCTGAAACAGCGCCAATTAACCACAGCATATCCGAAACTAGTTGAATCGGTTCGTCCGTTCCAGACCAAATTTGTCGAGTTCGGCAGGCCACCGGAACATACCACTAAATATGCACCAAGGCGTAAGAAAGAGGGTGAGACAAACCGACGAATTTACGTATGCCTCAAAAATGATCAACCGCCATGTCCCAATCGCGGTGTCCGAAGAAAGCGCACCAACAAACAGAATGCCAGTCGTTTGTCGACGTGAGACGAAGTGGTCAGGAATTTATCCGGATGATGAGAGCAGGCGCTACATGCAGCCACCAGGTGACGTCATCGCTGCAAAACTGGAGTTCTGTCGTCGACATCTGAATAAAGCGGGGATGGAGGAGATATTGCTTTGGTTAATACTAAGTGCAAACATATTCACGCACTGCTAATATATACGTAGTAGATTTGACGAAAACGCCTCTATTAGGGATATGTGTAATTCACTTGCCAAACACAATGCAAAGGAGTTTTCTTTCATACCTAGTGGAACTTGCCACCAAGTTTTGCGATACATAGCAGGCTCGATGTGTTATGAACAGGTGAAACGGCGTCCGCAGATTCCCCATCATGACCTCCGAGCAGCAAATTATGCATCGGCGCCACCCCCGAGGAGATCGGATAGATGTCACACACCGCAGCCGTTCTGAAAGATACTCACCGGTAGCCCTTGTTATGACCAAATCATACGGAATAGGATGGTCAATTTGCTTTTGGCGACTGGACAACGAGACGATCATACCCACTGTCCGGTTCTCTTACATCTGCGTGCAATAAACACAGCCTGTAAACACGAGGACGAAGACCTGGAAAACAGCATTGATCAACGGTGATCACTCAAAAACTGCCGCTATTTTGATGATTAATGAGCCAACTGCATCTTATGAAGAACGTAAAGCAATGTGTCTCTCGCGCATTCATTTTAATTACTTTAATGGCGTCCGGATTCCATTGCCCTCCAGCACTTTCACAAGGGTATGTTTACCAGGAGTGCAGTAGTATTCTGCTACATTGGCGTGGTGGTCAAGCTTGTATGCTTTTGTGATCCGGAGGGCTGTGCTGACTGCGACCACGGTCGTTGCAGGTTCATCTCTGTCAGATTGGTCAGAGGGGAGCGGTCAGACAAAAACCAGAGGTGATCGTTGTGTATGGTGTCAGTCTGTTGCGTTTCGGTTCGGTTTGTTATTCTATTTTTTGCCTGATCTTGTTATCCGTATGTGGTTGGTTTGTCTGCACAGTATTAGCCCTATGTGACTGTGCCGAATGTTTTGGATTGTGGCTGTCAAGCCTGTTCTGGATGGTTGATGTGCTATGTGTGTGCGTGTGTGTCACCTGCTGCCTTGCGGTACAGGCTTTTGAGCCAAAGGCACCGGTTGAGGGGCCTAATCGCTCTCCTGTCTAGGTCTGGGCGTCCTGGCAGTATCCTAAACCCATAAAAACCATGACCACAGCATAAACCAAATACCATACTGCATCGGCCGTCGTGCAGGATAAACCGGGTCGCCTTACCTGCTGCACATGACAGGGTGGATAGGCGAAAATACGCTACTGCCAATCACTCACCCTCATACTGTCCTCCCCACTATTAATCCCCGAGCAGATAATGCTCACTCAAGTTTCAGTGACCCCAAGGGCAACTTGAAACAGTCCCGGGGACGCAAGACGCCCTGCGTTGGAGCATGGAATGTGCGCACGCTGCTGGATCGATGCAGCTCTAGCGGACGGCCAGAACGGCGCACTGCACTGGTTGCGATGGAACTGCGTCGCTATGGGGTCGACGTAGAAGCCCTGAGAGAGACTAGGCCTGCGGACCAAGGTAATTTACGGGAAGCAGGTGCCATATGCATTTTCTACTGGATAGGTTACGTGGCAGACGGTGCTGGGGAGCATGGTGTCTGTTTTGCAGTCGCTGATCGCATCAACGCTCTGATGATAGGTGAACCGCACGGCATCAGCTCTCGAATGCTGTCTATGCGCCTGCGACTCGGTCGAGGTAAGTGTGCTAAGTTTGTCAGTGTTTATTGTTCAACGTTGTGTCACACCGATGATACAAAGGATCAGTTCTACGATCAGCTGTCCGCCACAATCCGGTCGGTGCCTGTGACTGATCGACCGTCTGTGTTGGATGACTTGAACGCTCGAGTCGGGCGCAACTCGGTAGCTTGGCCGGGAGTCCTCGGACCCTACGGCATTGGTTCAGTGAACGAGAATGGTGATCGTCTGCTTCGCCTGTGCGCTACTCACGAGCTGGCTATCACGAACGCCCGATTCCAGCTGGACGCGAGCGACATCACGACGTGGACCCATCCACGAAGCGGTCATCACCACTTGCTTGACTACGTGATTGTGCGACAGCGCGACGTTCGCGAAGTGCGTGTCACGCGAGTGATGTGCGGCGCTGAATGTAGCACCGATCATAGACTGGTCAGGACTAAATTATTTATCCATGTACGCAAGTCTCTCTATTGTAGATCTTCCGGACAACGGCAGAAGTTGGATATAAAAATACTGGAAAACTACGAGACGAAGGCCGCTTTTCATTGTGCAGTTGCCGCTCGTCTGCACGACGTTCCTGTATCCACTACCCCTGAGGGTATGTGGCAGTTCATCAAGGAACGGATCACGACGGCAGCCACTGAGACGATTGGTGTCAAACGCCAGAAACGTAAAGACTGGTTCGACGACAACAATGCGGTTATCGCCGAAATGGAACTGCATAAGAATACCGCGTTCGCCGCCTCTACAGTGGACCCGGGCAATGAAACGAAGAAGACGACGATCTGAAGTATCCGTCGTCAACTGGCCCAGCGTGTTCGCGGAATCAAGGACAACTGGTGGGTGAAGCTGGGTGAGCAGATGCAAGGCTTCGCAGATCGTCGACAGCATACGGAGTTCTACGATTCGCTCAAAGCGATATTCGGTCCATCTATCCAGTCCACTAAAGCACTGGTAGACGTGGACACCGGCTGTTCGTGCACCCAGCCAGAGGACGTCATGAGAGTCTGGCGCAAGCACTTTGGTAGCCTACTAAATTGTCCTGCCACCATTGATTGGATGATCGTGAACAGCCTACCACAACTGGACATCAAGCCTTCACTTGCTCTCGCTCCTGAGTTACTAGAATTGTAGAGAGCGGTTAGTCAGCTTCGCAACGGTACGGCCGCAGCTGATGATGGACCGCCAGGCGAAATCCTGAAGAATGGCAGGCCGGCGATGGATCGTGTACCGCTGTAGCTGGTTCACTCCATCTGGGAGCAGGAGGTGATACCACAGGATTTCAAGAATGCTGTGATAGTACCTTTGTTTAAAGGCAAGGGTAGCAAGCAATGCCTCGATAGTTATCAGGGCATCAGTCTGCTGAGTTGCGAAGGCTAGGTGTTTGCCAGAATTCTTCTAAACCGACTGAATACGGACGTCTTAGAGGCCAATGTTCCTGAGGAGCAATGTGATTACGGGCGAATCGGAGTACGGTCGACCTGGTGTTCGCTGTTCGATAGCTTCAGGAGAAGTGCCGGGAACGCAACCAGCCCCTGTATGACCCCTTTGTCGACTTCACCAAGGCGCTCAACTCCGTGAGCCGCGAGGCGCTGTGGACGGTGCATGGTGAGTTTGGATATCCACGTAAGTTTGTCAATGTGATTAGATTGTTGCATTTGGGCATGAGGGCGAAGGTGCAATCGTGTGATTTTGACATTGTCACTGGCGTGAAGCAAGGTTGTGTCCTAGCTCCATCCCTATTTAGCTTATATTTGACTGCCATGCTAACGGTTATTTTTCAGGATTCTGTGGAGGACGGCGTTGAGGTAGAATATCGGATGGATGGGCGCCTACTTATATTCGACGCTTTGGCGGCCCAACCAGGTTACATACCTCGCTGGTGCACATGCTTCTGTTCTCAATGACAGCGCGCTGTTCACACAAAGCGAGGACGAACTACAGCGATTGGCCACGGCTTTCGCGACCGCGGCATCCAAGTTTGGACTGGATATAAACAGAGGTAAGACATTTTCTTTTTTTCAACCTTCTCCGGGCGGAGGTGCCGTCTGTGCACCTTCACCCCAAATTCGCATCAATGGAGATGTTGACGGCAGCTGCACAGATTTCTGCTACTTGGGCAGCAATCTGTCCACCGATCTGTCCGTGGACCGCAAGTTGAGAGCTCGTGTCGCAAAGGCTAGTACTGCTTTCAAACGTCTTGAGGGACGTGTTTGGAACAACCGCAGCCTGAAGCCGAGCACTAAGCTCTTTGTCTACCGCTCAATGGTGTTGTCTATACTGCTGTACGGCAGTGAAACGTGGACACTGTATCAGCGAAACGTGCGCTATTTGAGCCACTTTCATTTGCAATGTCTAAGACGCATCTTGGGTATCTCGGTGGTCGGACATGGTTCCGAACACTGAGGTACTGCGGCGAGCGGACATGAACGGGATGGAAGCCTTGCTGATGTTGAATCAGCTTCGCTGGCTGGGTCACGTCCTTCGGATGGACGATGACCGTATCCTAAAGAAGGTGCTGTATGGACAACTGAGAACAGATAAGCGAAATCCTGGTGGTTCGAAGTTGAGATACCAAGATGCTGTGCAGGTAAGTCTTTCACGTCGTAAAATTGGATTTAGATGTTGGGAAGACTTAGCGTTGAACCGGACTGTTTGGAGGAATACAATTCGGACGGGTGACCGCGAGTTCAACGAGCAGTTATTGCGCGGCCGAGAACGAAAGCGCGCGGTACGCAAAGGAACCATCGATGTCATAGGTCGTGGTGACATGACTATATGGCGTTGCGATGTGTACGGCCGCGAATGCGCTGGCCGCCTTGGATTAGTAGGTCACCAGCAAATTCATAGTGCACTGTCAGCGGAGAGACAACCAGTATGTTAGGCACAGGTGGGTCATATCAGCATATCCATTCCGTTTTTGTAAATGAATGCATCGACCAGGGCCAGGGTCGTTTGGAAACCAGTCTGCTTCTCTGTTCAGAATCTTGGGTGTCTGCGATCTTCCTCCTATTATTTTCTGGGGCTTTGTTGGTGTATTAACTGATGAACCGTCTGTCCGACCTTTTCGCAGTTCATCTTTGAGTTTTGTTTTCCAACCTTATCCTCTCTGGAATGTACTAGCATGCACTCGTATACTGAAATGCTTCTTGTATAAAATTCCACGCATCTTTCTCTCTGGTATAGATCTCGGCATTGCAGTCTCTCTCACTGTTTATTGTCCGAGAGATAAGGATTCCCTTTCCGCGCTAGCCATTCAGTTGGCTAACCAGCATTGGCCGGCTGAACACAAAGGCCTCATTCACACACCTACTGATATTTTCCTTCGGGTTTACACCGGATACGTGGTGTGTGAGTGGAACCGCAAGTGGTGCGGCGCAAGCCACTTGGGGTGTTGGTTTAAAGCGCAGGCGTCCTTTGGCTTCGGTCACTGTGACAGGCTAATCCGTTTCGGATGCTGCCAACCAAGTTTTCTTAACCTCACTGCACGAAGTTCAGCAGATGGACCCGGCGTTCGTCGGCCACTTGAAGCAACGGCCAGCTCCGTGTGTCGGCAAGTAGCGTAACCGCCAATAACCGGTCCTTCCAAAGCCTGGTACCCGGGACACTAAGCTCGCGGCGGCTGCATATTGCACCATCAAACAGCACGACTTTGACGGTCGCATTCGGGCTTGGAAAGCTGCTGGGTAGGTCAGCACCGTCTTCCAACACACCATGAGCAACACGCAAGCCAGGCCGACAACAGATAGTTGCAACTATCAACTAATCTCCATCCATCCTGAATTGAACGATTTCGCACGAAAACAGACTTCGTGGGCAGTACAGATACTCGCAGCATACATGTTGGTCAGACAGGATCTGTCCGCTGATGCCATCGTGATGCCTTTTACGGTAACCGATGGTAGAAGGGAAATCCGCAGGGTCTATCAGGACGGTCGCACCTGCGACTGCCACTTCTCCGTAAAATTTATGAAAATGTGTACGTACGCATTGTTACTATATCGTCACTTGTATAAAAAGCACGGCCCGGAGGACCAGGAAGATCTGATCTCTCAGACCTATATCTGTTGGCTCGCCTAGAGGTGTGGTTGTCGCATCAGCCAGTTCAGCCCAGAAGTTCAACAGGACACGCAGACCGTCACCAACGTCAGGGACCCGTCTCGTTGTGACGGTTTTGGTCTCGTTGGTATGGTTGTCCGATGGTGAAAAGTAATATAGTGAAAATCGTTTCCTAATATCCCCCAAAAGGGCGTCCTCCCTCCACACCTTACGAGCTTGTTTACTACGAGCGGATTGCCTTCTGAGGCCTTCAAAATATCGCTTGGTATACGCGTTACTGTCATCGTCAGAATGAACATTCCACAAAGGACAGGATTCCACTGTCAGAATTTGAATATCGGAAGCTGTTACTGAGGTATGGATCAACACAAAACTCAAATATATCCTTACGTGCCCATACGAGCACTAAGTGGATGGTTTTCCATGACTTCCGGCCACTTTCTCCTGTAAATTTGTAAGGCGTCTGGTGGCCGAAAACATTTTTTGTCTGGAGTCCGCTTTGTCCGTGTTTTCATTTTTTTGCAGCCATACGAGGATTCGTGCGAATTGACGGACACGGAAACTTCCGTTTTTAGATGGTCCGGGCTCTTTGCAGCCGTTGATTGTTTGACTTTGGATAGAAGACGGCTTGTGTGAGGTCGATGGGAACTGTAGTGATAATGTGTTGCGATTGACAAGAAGACAACGTTCACAGTAACAGCTCCAAACTGAACCTTAGTGAGTCAAACATTGCCACATGCTTTCCAGATGGCCTCTCCGACTGAAGAAACAAGCAGAAAAATAAAGATAAATAGAGGTTTGTAACCAACGATGGGAAAGTCAGTGAGATAACTTGGGCACCAACCATAGTTCAGGCATCCAGGCAGGAGGAGCCGTACAGACAGCGGGCGCTCACTAAACAAACAGACGATTAACGGACAAACAACAAACAGCCCCGGAGTTAGTCAATCATTTTTACTATTTGATCGAAATAGGGCCCTCTCCAAAGGCGTCAGCCGGTACCTTAAGAGTTACATGTTGGCAATTCTCCCCTGACGCGCTTATTCATTTTGTTTAAATGACTGAATATTAGCCGCTTATACCACCGTTTCCAGTAGTGAGTCTCATGGGCGACAGACAAGCACGAGGAGACAACGCTGAATACGCTGGTAGCGTGAACGCTGCTTATTCAACTTCAATGGGTGGCCGCGCAGCTTATGCATAGAGGCGACTGTGAACGTGTACCAATTTAGGTGAAATATCAGGAGAAATATCAGATCCCCACGGGCTGGCCTTTGTTCAAGACTAAACAAACCCGGTGCACGAAGTCCATCCGAATGGGATTTTCGAAATAGTCCGTGCACGTATTCTGTGGCTTTACTGTGAACCCATTCGAACATGTCATTGTCTCGCCTCAGGAAACAGGTACACGTCTGGATGATGGCTTTTAGCTGAGGAAGGATATGACTGACAGGCACTTCCGAAAGTCTCCGTAAACTGGCCTAGTAAGCAGCTAAGCGGGTGCAACCTGTAAGTGGCCATCCGTCAAGTGTGCTACGATCAGTGGAGTACGAGAGTTTATCACTGATGATGGTCCGTAGATCAGACGCGTTGTCCACCACCTGCAGCTGGATGCCATTCAAAAAGTGGCTGACATCACCTTATTTTTTATTTTTGTGACCTCACAACTGACAGCACTGAAAGTTACGAGGTTCGGCGCATTCCACCACGACAAAGTAGTAAAATTACTTTGCGGTGCTTCTTTGTCCTAGAAGCTAAGAACGGCGCGGAAAATTTTCATATCATTGGCATAGGTCGGTATTTTAGTGCTCACTAAAACGAACACATCGCTCACGAATAATGCAATCAGTCTGGGAGGTTAATCGGACTGGATTTCTAGTCAAATTATCCGTTCATTGATATTCGTTTCATTAATTCGCGTTTGTGTTCACTGGGATTCGGCGATAAAAGTTACGCTCCTCGTTAAGTTCATTACCAGGTTAATGCTTGATAACACTTCCAAAATTTAATCTACACATTTCAAAGTGATGGGCGTCTCACTTGGCCATTCTTTACAAGCGCGTGACAAGCGTCATGAATTGACGAAAACCAGGACAAATATCAAGGCAAATCCAGAGCTACAAATAAAGGCGAGGATCACGGTTCTTCTTTTCAGGAGTTTACCTACTACTCCGTTAGCACCTAAGACAGTCCCCAGAGTCCTTTTACCATGAATGCGTAGAAAAAGCCCGAGACCTGGGAGTATTAATTAAAAGCGACTTCGTATCTTCAGCCCAGTGTACAGCTGCTGCACACAAAGCCCGTGGTGAACTGTTTAGACTTAAGCGAGTTTTGTCCAACGAGCAACCGGAAGTATTCCTGCCGCAATGCAAAACCACCGTTCGGCCTCACCTGCAGTACGGCATGCAGGCGTGGGCTCGCTACCCACGTAAAGGTATTCAGCGCAATGAGAGAGTGCAACAACTCGCAGTTTGAAGGGTTATGGGAGTTAAGGGTAAATCTTATCATGACCGATTAAAGGAACTCGGATTGTACTCCATGGAAAGGAGGATGGTGAGAGGTGATCCTATCGAGACTTTCATAATACTGAAGGATATAAGTGGCGTGAAGTCCACAGACTTGTTTACACAAACTGGTCAAGAAGCCATCACCAGAGGTCACAGTCTCTGACTGAAGAAAAGTAGGGTTCGTTTAGACGTAGGAGCGAACTTCTTCAGCAGCCGGCTAATGAATGCGTGGAAGAAGCTGCCAGATGAAACAGTACATAGCGGTAGTATGATTTCATTGAAAATGCGACTGGATTAATGTGACAGGAGATCTTTCCGGAACTTCCTTAGCAAAGCGGACAGAACTTGACAGGTAGTGGTAACATACAGGAATGTGGCAGCGTAAGGGCAAGTTTTCTATCTTAGAGTCAATGTTTCAAGTTACATTCGTGACAGAGTGACCGTCTAGGTATATTCGCATGCCGTAGGTAATGTAACATAGACGTAAATGGTCAAGCCTTCCGTTGTAATGTATGGTGTGGAAAGCACAGGTTTTCAGGTTGACAATGGAGGCTGGTCGGATGGCATCCCCCAACGTTTTCTGGGCGATGATATTAATGCATTTCTCAAAATGGTAACCTATCACCCTGTGAACAGTTCAAGTCCATGGGCTCTTCATCCTTTTCCGGTCTCACATACCGCGGTGTTTTCATACGGTCGGGATGTCTCCTCGACACAAATTGGCGACGCAAGATCAGAGACCAAACTGATAAAGCGTTTAAACATCGTCACCTGCAGACCAGGAGCGGTGATACTACGGGCGGCAACTAGAGCGAACCTGCATTCAGTCTCACACCGCTGTCTATTCACGGGTTATTGGTATGAAACAGTCCTCTCCTCATTAGCTACACTCCACCTCACTCCTGAATCACAGACTGTCTACTGGTGTGACAGAGAGGTCAAACCAGTGCGATCCAAGAAAATTCACTCAATCGCAGAAACGTTATATACGGCATCAAAAGATAACAATCCTAACTGAGTGCCATTGTGAAAACAAAAAGGGGTGCAGAGTGAAATTGGTTATGGTTAGCGGGTCATGGTTTGTTCCAGAGAATGGATCAAGTTATGGAGGTCCGTTTACAATGGTGTGAGTTGTAGGTGACCAGTTCGTTTTTAGTGTTTTTTCACACGTTTTTCTCATGGGGTAACGGGTCGGTATAATTACTTGTTATACAGAGTTGCTTGCTGCTTAGTAAAGGCCTCCCCAGGTGGTAGGACGCCTGCACAGTTAGAGGAAGATGAGGACCAAATACGTCTGTGACAACATACCTACGGAAGTGCGCTACTCCGGTGATTCTGTTGAAGAGGGGATGGAGTTGGAGATGTAACTAGAGGGTTCGTTGATGCCTCCTCCATGGAGTACACCACTACATGTCGGTCTTGTCTATCACGGTCCAGGCTTCTTGTAGCGTGAAGAATGCTTATGCCAATTATCACGTATTTAAACAGCTACTGGGGGTTGCGATTATTTTTTTTCATTCTCCCCTCCCTCATTTTTCTGGCTTCCATGAATTACTCGATAATCAGAGCGGGCTCGAAATCGGCAAGCGGATCCTGGAAAATTCGTTATTCCCGCTTCAAGTGGGACAGTCGCAGCTCTGGGTGCTGTTCTCTGGCATTTCGGTGCAGATTCTGGACGCTCGATTGGCAACAGCCTTTTCGTCCTGTTCAGATCGAACTTGAACTTGACGATCTCGTCGGTGGATATGCAGGATTAGTGCATATGTTTGATCACCGCAACGCCCATTTTGACTTATAGCTGCAGAAACGAGCAGTTTGGGCCAGTGAATATAAGAATCTAAAAGATACACAAACGGAAAAGTTGCAAACAGCTAGAAGCAGAAGGGTTGGCAATTTTTTCAGTCATTTATACGAGGAACGGCATAACAATCACAACAACACAAACCTCAACACACGAACAATGTAAGGAACAAGAATAGGTGCCCATGGGTCATTAAAGACTAGGCCCATGTACTATATCACTTGACGAGTTGCGTTATTCGCTTTAGCCCTTGGAACACTGCCAACCAGCGTCTGTCAAGCTCATGCTTGAAATCGATTATCCTAGTGGCAGATACTATTTCCGGGTGGCAGCGTATTCTATACGTCTGCGTTCTACGTGGAAAGAATACAGTTTAAGCACTGGTCGTGATGGGAATTTTGACAGGCTGTAGTCCATGTCTTGTGAACGCTGTGTTAACGTTGCGTGCGTACGTATGTTCGTCCGTATCACCTAATCCCTTCGACGGCACGGTGGTCTCTATGAGATCTCCCTCGCCAAATCTTTGCTCCAGCGCGAAAAGATTAAAGCATTTGAGCCAGGAGGAGTATTCTATTTCCCTGAGATTCACGAACAACCTACTGAACCTGCGTTGGACTCTTTCTAGTGCATACTTATCCCTCACTAGATGCGGCGACCATGCATGAATGCAGTACTCCAGGTGAGGCCATACATGTTTCTCGCTCAGTTAGCCTTTGGAGCTACCGCTATGCCTCAAAATTTGATAGTATTTTGCTCTCGGAATCCCTTACTTCATTAGGACGTTTAACGTCCATGACTATTATATCCTCCAATGTACCTAGTTGCTCCTTGCGCTCCAGCTCCAAGCAGCTGTTTACACTTTGCGACATTTAGTGGAAGCTCCCGACAGCAGAGTTCCTCGAGGTCTTGCTGCATGGAGCTTTCAGTTGGACATCGTGCCAACTTCACATCGTCGGCGAACCTGTAGCACGGACATTTTAGTCTTCGCATCAGGTGATTAAAGTAGACAAGAATGACAAGGTAACCCAGTGTTGCCTTTATGGTACTCACCTGCTAGCAGCCACAAGATCGGACTTGCCTTTTCCATCCTGCAACTAGAAGCTTCTACCGCACAAGTATTATTCTATCCATGCTATGACCTCAAGGAACCCCCCAGAGGCCCTTAATCTCAATACTGGTTGTATGTGATTTACCAAGTCAAACGATCCACTACAGT